>JABUQX010061644.1:0-30000 GCA_015478945.1 Trachelipus rathkii
CCCACAAGAGAGAGATTTAAATACTTTATCTATAGCTATTACCCTTCTCACTCATCTTTTCTCTACAATTTTTAACTATCTTGCACTCACTTATTCTATCCTTACTTGCTTCTTTATCCATTTCCATCATCACCTCCTCTCTCATTACTCTAATACACTTCTTGCCATCTATTATCTTTCATTGCTATACTTAAATTCCATTGTAATGTAATTTATTATTTATGTAATACAGCGTAGATATTTCACAAAGGCCATATTGCGGCCCGGGTTATAGTGTACACCACACACCATACTCACTCCCTTTGCCCTTGGCAAAATTAAACAGGGTACATCGAAAGTCATGCTCTTGGTACTCCAAGCCTCTCTTTTCCTCTTCTCCTCTCCTCTCTCTTTCTCTTCCTCAAAACTACTCTTACTCTCATGTTTCATCCTTCTGTATGTCTCATTACTTACACATCGCACCATCTTGACTCCCTTTCCTACCCAACACACAAATTAACCACCTCACGATTACACCCACTTTCCACGAGGGGAGGTCGGCACCTGGCAGAAGGCATCGGGTACGAGACGCTGCGCCGACACACAAGTACCGCCGCGTAAACCTTTTGCAAGCTGCGGAAAGATGTAGAGGCAAGTCATAGAGATGTTCTACAGTACTGACGCGGCGGGCGAGCACGACGGACGGACGGCGACCACGAACACAAGGAGAATGATGAGACGCGCAAGCAAGCTTCATCGACTACACGAGCGCACACGTAAGAGAGATAGAGGAGTGCGCGACGTGCGAGGAAAGTATGACTGCGAAACCCTATTACTTTTCCTTTCTCTCACCACCCTGTTTTTTCTGCTCTTTTCCTCTCGCTTTTCCGACAGACGTCCCTCACCACCATCACGCACTACTATTCGCTCATGTTTGCTTAATTTTGCATGCTTGTTTTGTACTCGGGATCTTTTTCTTTTAAGCTTCCTTTCCTACATCTCTCCGTTTTTCAGTCAGCCATGCGAGCGCAAATCATCTAATTAATGCCCACGTGAGGTGTCATAAATTAATAGTTTCCCACATTTGTTACCACCTCTGGCTCCTCTTACTCCTGCAATACATTTTTTCCTCGCCACACTGAGCGGAGATTCCCATTCTGTAATACGCACCTGACATCAACGCCATTTCTATCTTGCCTTTTGACGCGACTCCCCGTTTCTCTGCTCACATTCCTTCGTGCGTTGAAGAGGACCAATACGGGGATAGCGTGGAAAGTTGTTGTACGGTGTTATGCCTGTTTAGTTAAAACACGGGAGCGATCAAACAGAGGAACGCTTTGTTGCTCTACTAACGGCCATGCATTAAAGCATAACCTCTTTGGTTACACCAAGATTATAGTGTGTGAAACACCATAATTGGGGGCCATAAAACAGCAAATTCCCACTTCCCCCATTACTACGCACACCCCGGCGTATCTTCCGTGCCTTTAGTCACGCCTTCTACTCATTTGGTTACACGAGGCGGGGAGCATATATTGACTAGATGGCCCGACAATTCTAAATGCATCACCTCCCCTTACCATAATGAGGACTGATGGAGGAGGGCGGCACTCAGTGTTTTAACTAAGTACTGTAAAGTATGTCTAACGAAAGAGGGGTGGTGCGAACATCCAATCAGTAACTAGCGAGTCAACTCATTCAATGAACCCTATGTGCATACAAAGGTCGACATCGTACCCACTCGCTACCAAGATTTTCTCGAATCTTGTTCTGAGGTATGAGTGTGGATATGAAACGAAGAACAGAACAGGCAAAACCACATCTAGGCCACTCGGAGGATCCCTACATCACCCAATTATCAGCACCATAAATGGGCATCGCGAAATTTCACTTTGCTTTCTAGTATCGTTTTATCTAGCAGTCCGCTAGGCTATACTCTAGTATCAGTTATTTTATTATTTATATAGGTCGTTAGTTTTGTGACTATACTGTTACTTAGGTTTTATATATATAATCAATTAATTTACTATATGAAGCAATATATACAATATTATATAATATGACTATCTTAGTTCTAATATATTAATTATTCTTATAAATATCTATATTCTAATAATATATATTAATATATATTATATATTAAATTAATATAGTATATTCTAATATTAAACAATGGTAAGTTAGGGTTGGCTGCCCACACCACCTTTATCTCTTTTCAGGAATGACTGTATAAGCTTACATGTCCTCAAGGAGATGGTTCGTGAATGCTAGCCGGTTACATTATACGTTGCTTCTTCTAATTTTCCGGCGAATAATTGTATGTATAATTATCGTATATGGTTACAAATGGACTCGCTTCAGTTAGGAAACATACATCCACATTTTTAGAATTGCATTGTAGAAGATTGAAAGAGTCGAGAAGTTAAGGGATTTGAATTTGGATGTTTTTAGTAATAGGGCACATTCTTGATTTGCTACTCGCTGTGACTTGAAAAAAAGATGATAAAAAGAAACGGTGAAAATTTATTTATTTATTACTCTTCTTACTGCTATTATCTGATGTGAGTTAGTGGTGTGAAACATGTGTTGTATCGTGCTGATGCTATGGGAAAGGATCATTGAAGGGTGTTGAGACAGAATAGGAGTTGTTCAATTTGAATGAGATGATTCCTTGTTGGTATTTCGTATAAAGCTATGGATAAAGACTTTGGTGTTGTTTGTCAGTGTGAGGTACTTTAAACGAATTCTGATGGTTTATTAAATTTTCAAGTTTGAAAAGGTCAAGGTCTGTGTGTTTTTAATTGTTAAGAATTATGAATAACAAATAAAAAAAAAAAAATAAAATATCGATTTATATAAATAATAAAATGTCCCCTAACCCCCTCCCCAATTTTACATTAATATGGGATATTAAGGGTTATGGGTCCCGATAAAAAAACCGCTTTTCTCCGAATTCCGGAGATTGTTACCACGGTATGTTTCCTAGGATACTATTGAATCCTAGAGTTAATGATGTTGCCCTGGCTATGGGGTTGTTGAACAGTCTTTAAGTGTTGTATCTAAATTTAATTAATTGAATCTAGAGTGTTATTTGGAGGGTATCTTTCACAGGTTTGAATGTCATAGGTTTTGCAGAATTCTTATGGTGTATACACTAAATACTAAATACACTGAGGTAATTGGGCTAATATAAGCAGAAAGTAACTCGTTGTTTTGTGGCATTGGTTATGAATTAACTGGACAGATAAAATAGAAGAACCTTACTGAAGACTTCTAATGAATTA
Source organism: Trachelipus rathkii (assembly GCA_015478945.1). Classification (NCBI taxonomy): domain Eukaryota; kingdom Metazoa; phylum Arthropoda; class Malacostraca; order Isopoda; family Trachelipodidae; genus Trachelipus; species Trachelipus rathkii. Next base: position 3,264 of record JABUQX010061644.1, read on the forward strand.
AAAGTAGTGATTAATATATTATCTTGTGGAGGAAAGAGTAGAAATTATAATGATGTAGACAGTAAACGTTTTTGATAATAAGTCCTTTAAACGGAGCTCTGAGAGGATTCATCTTCCTATTATAGGGTATTACAATTCTTTCACACTTAGGTTTACATTAGAGATCTCGTCGTGTATTAAGAAGGTATAAATATGATATGATTGATCGGATGTGAAAGAGTAGTGGATGTGATGGCGATGTGTTATTGTGTCGTGTATGTTGGTGTGTAAGAAGGATTGTGTGACTAAAAGGATTGACTGGAAAAAGTGTAAGCATGCTGATGGTACTATGTTCGCGGCAAAATGTGCAAGGACAGTATAAACTAATATCGAGGATGTACAGGTAGCTAGAGAAAGTGAGGATAAGCTTATAACTTAGAATTGTTATGAATATTTTCGATATGGTAACTATATTACAGGAGATATGGTGTGCGAGAAACGTGTACTTGGGATGTGGAAGCGAGATTCGATAACGGGCAAGTGCTGTTATTATCAAGAGAAGTGGATATTGTGGTAGTAACAGAATTTATTTAGAGTGTAGGAGAAAGAATTTATCACGCATGAACAAAATGGTGAAAATATTAAGGATTTTGGTTTATGTTACGTTAAAGTATTAGCAGCTTGCATATTGTGTGAGATTGGTGTTGACATGTTGAACTGTGGGAGAGCAAGTTGATTACAATAGAACCTATAATCTCGGGAAGCCTTCAAATGAATGGGGAGAGGCGTCAATTAGTATCAACATGTAGAGGCCTTGAGAAATAAGCGAGTAGGTTGGTAGTTGTCGTCTTAATGAAAGATATGTTCAATAAGGACAATAGTTGGAGAGGACACGTTATCAGTTTGAGTGGATGGGCTCGTTAGTAGAATGTCGACAGAGGGGTGATGAAAAAGGCGGATATAAAATTGACCGTTTGGGTTAATGAATAGATTTAGATACGCGGTGTGTTGGGATATGTACTTAAAAGCAAAAGGATTGATTTCGCAAATCTCTCAGAGACCTAAGAAAGAATGCCTGTGTTGAAGTGGTAAACTAGTATCAAGAGGGAATAAAAGAAGAGGCATACACCGTGAACAGTTATAAAGGACCATTGAGAGGGTTATACAATGGGGACTTTGTTTCGGACATTGTGCGCATACTCCAGGTTGGAAGTTACTCTCTCTGCGGATGAGATCACGAACGCTTCGAGAGGAGGAAGATTATAGGATGACATAAATGAATGAGGTATAGAATGCACGCTGACAAGAATTAAATTGTAAGGCAACCGGCATCGGGAATTGTGCGTAGGCTTTCTTGTAGTAACGCCTTGAGCAACCGAACGAGACATCAGAGGGAGTGAATGATAGAGTTGGAGTGGCGAGACTCGTGAACAGGAAACATTTCTTTGAAAATCTGTATGACATTATAATCAGTTTGGCGTGGGTGATTTAAATTCACCCCATGTAATTGACGCAGGAGGAGGTGGGAAGGGAGACTTCCGTTTGCTGAATAGTAGAGGTGTCTCGCATTGGACTACGTAGACTAGGGTTCCATTTAGGGGAAATTGAAGTGAATGAAGGTATCTTTTATTATTTTGTGGCGCGGTGAGGTTATTGACCAAGGGAGGAGGTATGGTCATTTGATATGAGAGTGATGAAATGGTTGAGAGGTAACAGTGGTACATATAGAGGTAGCAATTAGTTAGAAGACTGAAAATTCTAGCTGTGGTGATGTAAAATTTGAATTCAAGGATACGCCGTGAGGGACGTAGATGGTGGATTTGATGCTGGATTGTGGAAGTGTGTGTAACAGAGAGCGCGTTAATTGGAGGGGTATAAGATATCACTGAAGCGGTTAAGGGAAGCTTACAAGCGGAGAGCTTGTTTATTGAAATGTATGTGGAGCAATTTTTATGTTTTATTACAGTGTTTGTTGATACTGGGATATGATATTAAAGTATTGGCTCGGTATTTCTTGTCTGAAGAAGATTGTCGCAGTCAGAGGTATGACTGACACGAGACTGGGTATTGGGTGTAAGGAATAACAGGTGAGGGTCTTTGAAGAAGCTGAGGTGACGACGAGTATGTGAGGAATCAAATTGATGGCGGTCTGACCTTGAAGCACTATTAATTAGATTAGAGTAACAACTGTATGCGCGAGAAGTTGAATCAGCCTTCTTAGGAGTATGAGTTGTTGTATCTCTCTAGCGGGCTGGCAATTTTTGGTATGATTCTCGCAACCAGGCTGGTAATATGAGTGGGTCCGGAAGTTAACTTACGTCAGGCGATTAATAAAGGTGAGCTCGTATGGAGGTGTTATTTGATATAAGTGGTTGTGTTGGTGGGTAAGGCGATTCTCGGAATGGAATCAAGGTAAAGTATAATTGTCGTTTATATATGGACGATAGTGGAGTGGTCAGTGTGTCTTAAATTAGTAAATAAAAATGGTAGCCTTCAAATTTCGAGTTGATTATGGTTTAGTTGAATTTTTCTAGCGTATGTGAATAAGGGCTTAGAGGAGTGAGGCAAAAGGGATGTGGTAGTTTATTGTCTGTCCTGTGGCTATCGAAGTTTTGTATCAATGGATCGTGGTGGTATTAGATGGAAGAGTTAATATAGAGGTTTGGCGGGTGGCAGAAATGGTGTTTAGATATGAGATTGGAGAGAAATTGAGAGAGTGGAGGTGGAGGGTTCTTTCTAGCTCCTACCGTTAAGTTAAGGTATAGTGCGGGATGATGTTTGGGTTGCTGCTAAGTTGATGGACGGAACATGTATAATACTTCAGAGAGATGTTTTTGGAGAGGTATTGGCCTCAGAGAGTATTATATTGGTCGATGCGGGGTTATGGTGTAAATTTAGAGTTTTAGCGGGATTTATAGAGGTATGTTAAGGGTTGTAGTCGTGGTTGTGGATTGGAGTGGTAGGTTAGACGAGTCGCTCTTAGTGTGAAGTGTATGTGATGTAAGGATTAGAGTATGGTTGAGTCATAGGGATTACCTAGGAGAACAAGAGTTTGAGGTGTTGAAATATATTCAATTCTCACCAGGCATAGGTATGAGTTACTTTGGGATTGAGTGTAAGTTGCAACGCGGGATGTATGGCGCATGAGCTGCTATAAGAGAGATGTATTGTTAAACTTCGCACAGGAGCAGAGAGATTGGCTGTCAGTAATTATAGTCTTTTTGGTGACATGTAAATAGGGACTAATGTTCTCTGGCCGATGTTCGCGCTAGGGCCTTCTTGGTGGACGATGATGCCGGAGTCATGTTTGTAATAACTGCTAATTTATAATTGTATAAGTCGCTAGTAGTTTAGTATGACTATGAGTGCTTGAGATATAGTCTGAGTAAAGTATATGAAGTCTATAAAGTACAATGTGTTCCAGATGGACAATCTTAGGGGCGATGCCTAGTAAGTGTAGAGAAGAATTGATTGAAAAGTGAGGAATGATAACGGTATATTATTGAGTTGTGTGGTGTTGAAGAAAGGCTTAAATGAGAGAATATTAAAATGAAGTTATTGAATTGGAGAATGGTTTTGGTCATGTGTGGACAAAGTGATGAATGATAAAGGTCGGCTTTGGTTTTAAGGCGGTTATGTTAACATATAAGTAGAGAGTGTGTGTGGGAACTTTCGTACCGGCTGGGAGACAGAAGAAAAAGTGGTATTGAGTCTTAAGTAAACGCAATGTCTTGATTGAGAGGAAACTGTGGAGATTTGGCATGCAGGCGAGAAATAAAGGATGCAAAAAATAGGTATAGACACTGGCAGGGGTTTTGTGACGGGGAAAGTAAATTGGCTGGTGGCCCGAAACCTGGAGCCTACCAGCTGGATACTGGAAGATCCTCTTACAATTGTTTGGACTGATTTAATCTCACTGGCAGCCGAGCTAGCAGTAATCGTAACATTGACGTAGTTCCTCGTAGATACGGGCCTCTCTTATTGGGTATTCAGTTGAGTTGCTGACTATTGGCTTGACGATTCTATTTCTAACTATAGCTTTTCATAGAAGGAATGGTATGCAACAGAGCCCTTCACAGAAGGGTGGCGGAGAAGAGCGGTGTTGTGCTATTCACATGTGGTTGCGAGCTATTTTGTCATATTTCTTCTCTACTTCGGGGGCCCAGCTGGATTCGGGATAACTCTTCTTCAACACTAATAGCTTCACGGGATAGTACGTCCGGCGGGGCCCCGGCAATTCTTTTTTTCGGGAGTTGGGAGTAGGAGTCACACCGGCATAATTTTATTAACGCCCGGTCTACGGCAGCACCACTGTTGTATGCAACGCATTGTGTGATCATTTTTTAAAAATATATTGTTTTGTGTGTGGTTTTTGTTACTGACACTCTTTCCTCGCTTAGCTGGTAGGAAAGAGTAATGTATCGCAAGTAAAAATGATACAGATATTTACATTTATTACCATATACATATACTCAATTGTGTCCCGCAAAGATGGCGAGGTTGATTGGTTGTTGTAAACACTTATGCGACCTGAAACTTTAAGATAAATCATCAGAGTAAATGTCATTACCAGAGATTTTCAAGCATAGACTTGTAAGAACAGTGAGAACAAAGAGAAAGATAGCCAGCGGAACGCATCAGACAGACTCTTCCCTTCTTGCATCATAGGACACCCTGTAAGCCTAGTAGTAAGTATTATCAGATTTCTCTTCTCTCAAAATAATAAGAGTTTCACAAAAACAATAATCAGACTCACAAGGGGGATTTAACACGGCCATTGATACCTTGCACAGGACTTCGGTGGTTAACATCTTTGTGCCAATATAGGAGGGTAATGACTCCTGGCACTCTGGGTCGGGGCACGCGGAGGGATTACGACCCTCATATTCCCATTATTCGTTCCATGAGACTCTTTGTCCACAACATTAACCCCGCATATACTACACTTGCGGGGATCAACGCCATTATTGAACGCAGTATCGTTCATGCAGACCCATGTAGGTTGATGAGGGCATGGGGAGTACTCTGCTGATGACGAAATTTAGTTGCAGAGAAATCATCCTATGAGATGAGATACCTATGATGGACAAGTTGGATATTAGAAACGTGGTTCAGTATATATGATTATAATCTATATTATATAGATCTATATAATATAATATATATATATTATATGATATGATATAATATTATATATAGATATAGTTATATATAAGTATAAGGATAGTATAATATTATGTAAAATACCCGGGTATTTATAATTTGGGGTAAATAATTTTAATTTCTGGTTCGTACTTATGCCTTAGATTTGCGGGGGCGAGCAAAATTAGGGCATACTTCAAAGTGAAAATATTATAGAACTCCGTTCTTTTGAGATATCTTTCAGTCAGATAAAGTTCAGTCCAGATACAGAGTCAAATAACTTACAAGAAGAATCAAGAATCTCTCGCGAACATCCTCAAAGCTTTAAAACGGCTCTCGCAAGAGCGGGGAAATTTCACGAAGGGTCTACGGCTCGCTGCGAAGAGTGATCTCACAGAAGGAACTTTTATTCTTTATACTATTTGCATATTTTACTTATGTTTGAATAAAAACATCAATTTCAATATGGATTTCTAAATTAACCATCCTCTTATAGTTGGGTGCTTGCTCTAAGAAACACCCAATCCTAAGCAAGTATTCCTATACATATATTGTGGAACCCGAGAAGAAACACACTGTCAATCAACGTCCTAAGAAACAAACAAATTGAAGAAAAGAAAAACTACAGTAACAAAATCCCAATCAGAACTGAGAAAAAGACTCAAGCAAACGAACATTAACGATACGAACTTCAATTTTCATTTTATTTTGATATGGTCTTTCATCTTTCACAACTATCACATGTTCGAGGATTCATGCTAGACCTAGCAAACTTCTTTTCGTATGGATTCTTTCATCATTTCAAGTTTGGATTATGGAGAAAACTCATTTGTTGAATTCTCACTAGGAACTCGGATTCCTTTTTCGAATCTAAATGGTGTCTGTGACTCTCGCTTTTATGTATGAGAAATTTTCAAATAAAGGACCTAAATTCAAGCCAATTTCGCATCTACATATGTAACTTCTTTATGGTATGGATTTCTTTCATTTTAAGTTTGGATTATATGCAGAAATTCATTTTTGAATCCACTACGAACTCCTTTTTCGAATTCTAATTGGTTCTGTGACCTCTCCCCTTTTATGTATGAAGAATTTTTCAAATAAGGACTAAACTTCAAACAACTGTCGTCTCTACAGTAATTTATATTCCTTAACGGTAGTTTTTCATCATGTTTAAGTTTGGATTTTATGGTGCAGAATTCATTTTTGAGGGTTTCACTACGAACTTTGATTCCTTTTTCGAATTCTAAATTGTTCTGTGACCCCTCCCTTAATTTCAAAGAATTTTTCAAATTAAAATGAACCTAAACTTCAAGCACTTCGTCTCTACATATGTCAAGTAATGTTTCTCTTGTAACTACAACTTTGAAAACTACGTGGCATTGGTCAAATCATGGATACGTTAGAAACCTTATACTGGACCTTTCCTTTGATTTAATGGTTCGAAATTGTGGTCCGTATGTTTAACTTGTGATATTCAATTGTTTCAAAATATCATAATTTATTGTTTTAACTTTTTGTAATTTTATGCATTTATAAAGTTGTATTGTTTGTTTATCTTTAAGTATTTAATCAAATTGCTTGTGTTTAAATGCATTTTATTTTTCTGTATATATAACAATATGTATTTTATATAACTCTTTTCTTCTATTCATCATTTCGCTTTTAGTGAATATAGGAAATAAGTATATTCTTTAAAATTTCAATTATAGCTAATTTTTGCTCAAAATTTATATTCTACTATGTCTTCGGACAAAATTAAGATATTTGCATTTTGAAAGTACTTTAATTTATGTATTTAAGTTATATTTCTTGTAATTATTATGAGACATATCTGTTCCACTCCTTGTTTAGCGCAGAAGTAATTGTAGTACTTCCATTATAAATTTGTAAATAATTTTATTTATGTTCGTAATTTGCTAAGATTTGCGCGAAACTAAAAGTGGAACAGAATCAAAGTGAAACTGTCAAATATGATAATCCTTTGAGATACTCTTCAGTCAGATAAAAGTCAGTCAGATACAGAGTCAGAATAAATTACAAGAAGAATCAAGATACTCTCCCGTAAATCTCTTCCAAACTAAAACGCTCTTCGGTGCAGAGCGGGAAATTTCACGGGAAAGGGCTCACGGCTCGCCTGCGAAGATATCTCACAGAAGGAACTTTTATTACTTTTATACTTTTCATATTTTACTTATGTTAATTGTATCGATAATTTCAAATAGATTTCTAAAGAGCAGACAATTATCATGCATTGCCTCTAAAGAACCACCAACTAGCAGTAATGGCTATATATATATATATAGTATATATATATAAATAATAGTATAATTTAATATATATATAATGTGAGTATATATATAATAATATGAATATCATATAATAAATATATATTTACTTTAGGTTTATAAAAAAAAAATCCGGGGATTGTGATGCTTATTTTGATAAAGTTTATATTACTGTTTAAATTTAATCTTAAAAAAAAAGGAAAACGCTATAAATTTATACTTAATAATATTTTTTATATATATAATATAAAACTCTCTTTGGTATTTTTGAGCTGCACAAAAATCCAAGATGGGAAACAGTTACTCCAAACTTCGTTTGTTTTATATATATATATATATATATAATATTATATATATATATAATATATATATATTATATAATTATATATATATATAATATATATTTATTATAATATATATATATATTAATATATATATATATATAATATTAATAATAATATATATATTTATTATATATATAATTATACTATAATTATAATATATATATTAATATAATTATTAAGTTATTTAAAAAAAAAATCCGATGTATATATTTTCACTCACGTTCTGATAAAATAATAATAATAATAATATAATAATGATAATAATAATAATAATAGATAATATTAATAATATAAGAAAGATATAAAATATATTTCTTCTTGGTTAATTTTGAGGCAAAAAATATCCAAGATGGGAAAATACTTGCCAAACTTGTTTTTTATATAATATATATATATTATATATATAATTTTAATCTTATATATATATAAAATAATTATATATATATATTATAATGAGAGCGAGATAGAGGAAAAGAGATAAAAACATATACAATATCTTTATATTGTATTAATATAATATATATAATATATATTATAAAATATATATTATTATAATATATATATATTATATTATAGTTATCTAATAACTTTATTGAAAGAACATTCGCTCTATCAATAGACTTTAAGAAAATATGTCGTATTAATGAATGAATGGATGAAAGCACAGAAAACACACAATAAAAGAGAACTCTTAAACAAAGGATTTAAATAGCGACTTTCAAAATATTTTTGTGAGAAGTGATTTTAAGATAGAAAAGCTTAGAATCGATCGGACCCAATATCATCATGGGCAACGTATCTTCCGACTCCTGAGTATGGAATTAGTAAAATTGCCTTAAACACATTATTTGACTATGTCCAAAAATTTAAAGAACTTTCTCCTATTTTTTGTATACATAAGTAATTCGTCCATGATACATGAATACAGTATATTTTCCGAATATTTTACACATTCATTTTTATTATCCTTTTGCAAATATACTTTATTATTCACTAAAAGAAAAGGATATGAATTAATTAGCAATTTTTTTTTAACAGAATTTTACTTCATTTTATGTTTAATAAAAACTTATATATATAATAGTATATATGATTATAGAAATTAGCTACAAGTATAAATATTAAAGTAGAATCTCCTACAATAGAAAAACGATTTGTCTCAAAATAATATTTTTTTTTTTATTAAAGTTATTATTATTATATTATAAGATTATTAATTATTACATTATTATTATTAAATTATATTATTATATAGTAATATTATATTATAATTATTAATCATATTATATTATTATTCATATATTATTTGTTATAATTATTATTGATGGGCCGGAGGACTTCTGAGCATCGAGAGGTTCAAAGTCGCCTACGCTGAATAATTATCAAGAAGGAGAAAGCTACGATAATTGAGGACGCGAATTGTTTACGTACGGTGGTATTGTTGTGATCTGATTGTTGGGTCGGGCATGTACTTTTAATAGTTTAATGGGAAAGTGGTCTTCGATTCTCACTCTAAGTATAGGATATAGGGTCGAGAATGAGAGTATTGCGGGCGCACGTGCCACTTAATGTCTCCAACACTTCATTTTCACTATTTTATATACGTCTCAAAATAATATTTTTTTTTTTATTAAAGTTGTTTTAAATTTTTATTTCATATTTATAATTATTGTGAATAAGCTACATTATGCTGATAGTTATATATATAATATAGAGAGAGAGAGAGAGAGAGAGAAGAAGAGAGGAAACGAACTTCTGTATCGAACTATATGCGGGTACAAATAACTCGTTATTGAAATTGCTAGCAAATATGCTTAGACTCTCTTCTTCTCTCCTCTCTCTCTCTCTCTCTCTCTCTCTTCGAAGCTTGTATCTATTCTGCCCATTTTTTTAAATCCTAAGTTACAAAGAAACATTTGTTTATACTAAGGAATTTTCCGTTCAGAATTGAATCTATCCCTGAAATAAGAATTGTTCTTATATATATAATTATATATATATTATATTATATGATATATATATATTATATATATATTATAGTTTAATAATAATAATATATTATAATATAATATATATATATATATAATATAATATATATATAGAATTTTTTTATTTTATTTACAATTCTTATATGGTTTCTACCTGCAGTTGGACCAGCATTTTCATTCTCGGCAAAACTTGTGATCTATGAGTCCTATAAGACTATTTCCGCCGCAATGGTTTCTGACCTAGTCTTTGGTTTAACACTCAGGTATGGTCACCCTTTCAGTTATTTATAGACGTCCTCCATTTGGCTGAACTCTTCTCAGTCAAAATATGTTTTAGGCATAAGATCAATGCTGGTCTAGGATTCTACAATACAGAAAAGTGAAGGGGCTAGTCTGTCCTATATAATATTAATTATATATATATATATCAATAATTAATATCTAATATTATATATATTATATAAGATAATAATAATATATAATTAAATATATATAATTAATATAATAAATTATATAATATATAAATATATACTATCTTAATAAATAGTATTTTATATAAATATAATATACTATGGTCCACTGCTCTTAGTAGAAGCGAGAGTCTAGACTTCATATATGCCGATGTGTAGCTTATCCAATACTCTTTCTCTTCTCTCTCTCTATATATATATTATATATAGATATTATATAGTATTAATATATATATATATTATATAATATATATAATTATATATATAATATAATATATTATACTATATATAATCTTTAATAATATTATATATTTAGTAAAATAAATTTCTAAATATTTATATTTATTATATATTTATAAAAAGACAATCTATCATATTATATATATATATAGTGGAAACATTTGAATAGTACAGGGACATTCAACAAGGGAAAGTTAATAAAATCGGTCACAAATTTTAGGTTTTGAGATACAGGTGGAAAATGTGTTTTCAATGTATTTGTGGTCCGTTTCAGCATGTGTTCTATGTTTGAGGTAATTATTAAGAATTCGTTTTTGAGCCTCAACCACTTTTAAATTCAGTTTTTTCTATTTCGCCACCCCCCCAAAAAAAAATAATTATAATAATAATAAAAATTCTCCATAATATTTTAAGTTTTTATGACTAAAGAAAGTTATATATACATTAAAAAGTAGCTTTTATTTATCCATTGGATAGTATGAATTTCGAACATGTATAAATGTGCGATGCACATTCTTAGATAAAATGTTCATGCCAATCTTCCCGGATGTCCATTGGATAATATTGGGAAATTTCCCAGACAACAGCGCCAAAACAGTTTGTATTATATCATATATTAGTTTATATATATATATTATATATATCGTATATATATAAATTAATTATATATATATAATATATAATGATATATATATAATATATTATATATATTTTTATTACTCATCAACTCATGGGCAATGCACTTTTCAAGGAGGGGCAAAAAATAAATAAATAATAAATACTAAGTAATATAAATTAAATTAAATAAAGGAAAATTAATTACAATAATGAAACTTTGCTTTGACTCTTCTAAACACCTGCGGGCGAGACCGCGGGATTAATAGAGAAGATTAAAACTTGGGAGGGGAAAAGAAAAGAAGCAAGGAGTCCACAAAACAATTGCTTTAAAAGAGGTTACTGATAGAGATGCCTTGTAGTCTCAAATACACATTCATAAGAGAACAAGGCCCTCTTGTGTTACGAGTGGTCACGCCAGTGGTGAGGATGCGAGAGTCAATTCTGCGAGCCGCGGTTGTAATACTAAGAAAAGAGTAGGCAATATCAAGAGACGCAGAGAAGAGTCAAGGGAGTCAGAGAGTATGTAAGTTTATAGCCTTTAGCTTAGTCTTCAATCTATCAAAATAGGTGACACGAATCCACCCAATGAAAGTATCCATCAGGGGTGATAAGACTTTAATAATGGTATCTGAGCAAAAAAAAATTCGACGGGAATCTGAACAGAATTCCCTTTTTGAGGCCATTTTTAGCAACATGTGATGTAGTCCACAATCACTATTTAGTTAGTCCTAGAATGTTTTATGTTTTACGGTAGACATTAAGCATAATGATAGGAAGAGTTGGAGTATTTAGAGCAATAGAAGAAGTTGATTTTCAAAAGATTACTTCACAAGATTAAGTACCCCACTGAGAAATTCGACCAATTCTGGCCAAGATGAATAGAAAGGCTGTAGAGAGAGGCACTCTAATTAAATCGAGGGACATCAATTAATAGTGAAGAATGGAGAGTTGAGTCATCGGCTAAAGAAGGAAGAATTAGAAGTGCAGCAAGAAGATCGTTGAGAAAAAATAGAATAAAGTGAGATAAAAAGAAGTAAGAAAAATAATGAAAAGGAGGAAGAGTGCTCTCAACAGAGTTGAACAACTGAAAAGAAAATAGACGAAGACAGCAAAGTGAAGAGGATTCAAGGAAGTAGCTTAGAAGATAGCGCGCAATGCATGCTGTCAACTAGATATTAAGTCTACAACGACTCCCATATCCGTAAGGCAAGTAAGACCATAGATAAGTTAGAAGGAAGATATCCCATTGATTCGAATGCTGAAACCGATACGAAGATGGAACGAAGGGAAGAGGATTCTATTGATCGAGGAAAGGAGTTAGAGGAATTCAAAGACTTTATAGAATCGTTAAGGCCCAAATAGTCGATAGTTAGATAGGATCGGAACGCTACCTTGTTTTTGGGATTGGCCTGAATAAAACGCGTTTCCACATTGGGAAAGTATTTAGTGTTAAGAAGCTAGGAGTAAAGTGAACGAGGAAGGCGCCACTCAGAGCACAGTCTCCTTCAAAAACTAGGAGGATTGCCATGCCACTGGTCTTTTCGGACGTTAAGATCTCTAGTATCAAATGTACTCGATATGCAGCTAAATGAAGGTAAACAATTGAACCTGAGAAGGAATGAACAGAGGAAGGGAGCCGAATCAGTCAGGGTAGAATAAGACTGAAAGAAGAGCAAGAGATTAGCTTTCAGCAGGAATGTGCAACAGTAACGTCAAACGGATTAAGGGGGAAGAGTTTACAGTAGTTTTTGAGATGTTTTGCATAGGCTAAAGATTTTAATATATTCTTATATTAAAATTTAAATATATAATATATATAATGATATATATATATATAATAAATATAATTATTATATATATTATATATATAGCTATATATATATTAATTTATTATATATATATTTTCGAATATAGTATAAATATATATTATTATATATATATAATAGATGTTTTATATATGATTTATATATAGTTTGTATATATATATATAGTAGATAATATAATATATTAATAATAATAAGATATATATATAATATATAATTAATATATATTATATATATAGTAATAGTAATAGAATATTATTACTATTATATTAGTAATATAATAGATGTAAATATGATTTTAAACAATAATTGTAGGAAAAAAACCGAGAAAGAGAAGAAAAGCAAAGTTAAAGAAAAAAAGAATGTTGGATAATAATAAAAAAAATATAAATATAAAATAATAATAATAAAATTAATAATAATATAATAAAACGATCGTGTATTACTGAAAAAGACGTTTTAATCTAGAATTCATCAAAATCTCACATTTTTAACGTTAATGAATATAATAATACACATAAAATAATAAAAAAATTATTATTATTTTTATTATATTATATTTATAATTATTATATTTATATAATGATATTATATTTGAAACTAAATTGTCGGTATCTAATTTATATACTGATTAAAATGTCTTAGGTTTAGCTTCCTCAAAACTTATTTTGTGTATGATCAGACTACCTAATCCAAAAGTGTTAGATGTTAACAAATGAATTGTCAATGACATTATGGTAAGGAATGTTAAGAGTTACGATTGGATATAAAAATCGATTATAATTATTTATAAAAAAATGTAATGAAGTGAGGTTTTTTTTTTGGTGAGAAATTTTTTCCGTCGGCATGGTCGAGCTAGAATACGAGTGTTGTGTACATTAAAAAAGAACCACGAGCTTAACGAGACTTCAAATTATATTTAAAGCAGTTCTAATGTCGGTTTGTGAACGATTACTTCTTGTGTATTTAAAACACTAATGGGGTTACTGCTATGGAGGCTTGTTAGTTTTGGTTATTACATTGATGAACATGATAACGGTTACTGTTATTGCCTACATGGTTAACGGAACGATAATCAACAAAGATTTCAAAAGTTTATACGACAGAAAAAATAAAAGATTTAAACTTTCACGAAATCGTTGAAATAACTCTGGTGAAGTTTCACATTAACATTAGTTAGTAATGACTGAAAAAATAATAATAAAAAAATAAAATTGATTCTTGAAAACATTAATTCACTACGATTATTATATATAATATAATAAATATACTATATAATATATAATATATATTATAATATATATAATTAATATATATATTATATATTATATATAAAAATCTATATATGTATACTATATAAATAAATTAGAAAGCTTTGTGAAATATTTATCTTGAAGGAAATATGATGCCCATAGGAACGCTCGCATGGGAGCAAAAATGGAGTAATGAAGACGACTTTTTTGTTGAATCACTTTCCTTTAAGATCCTTTAGAGAAAAAATAAATGGTCTCATATCTTAATATATCAACTATTTCTATTCCTTATTTAATATTATAATATTATATATATAATAGTATATAATATATTATATATATGATATATTATATAATAAATATATTACATTATAGATAATATATTTATATATAATAGTATATATATAATATATATAATTTTAATAAATAAATATATTATATATATATTAGTTTGCGTCATTAGAATGGGCAAATTCAGATATTATTGTTGATATCGAAAAATGCATTTAATATTATTTCGGTGACCTTGAGATAAAAAAATTAAGTATATGTTATTGAATTATCATATCGTATATAATTAATTTATCAACATTAAATTAACCGTGTGTGGAAATCTATAACGAATAACAAACCATGACGCGACAGAGAGATAAAAGACTTTGGCAACAATCATCATTAAAATAATTGGAACAGCTGAAAATACGAGTGAATAAGAGAATCGTTAAATTTTTCCTGATTTAAAACTCAATGCATATCAAACGTTTAATGACTAGTATTGTGTACAATTAAATTTGCGTAACGGACTTTATAAACATGATTAATTATACACCATCAAGTCTCAATGTGTTTGCTCACGTGAATTCGAAGATGCTGCACAAAATTAAATAGATCCTTCTTAAATTAAGTGGATGGGCCTCCTCGAACGTTTTAATATTATATTATATTATATCTATTATTATTATTATTATATTATTATATATATATTATTATCTATTATTATATTATTATTAATTATTATTATAATTTATTATTATTTTATTATTATATTATATTTTTATGAAAATCTCCAATTTAAAATAATTAAGAATCTTCATTATAAAAAAATTAAATTGGCCAATTTTAAACTATAACAATATTAAATAAAATAAAATAATAATAATATTAATATAATAAAAAGAATAAAATAAATAAAGTAATAATAATAGATATAAAATGTAACATAGACACACTTTATTAATTATTTTATGATTTTAGTTTCACACATTTATTTTTCAGTAACAGGGAAATGTTGTTAGCTTCTAAAGTTTTTGTGTGCGTTTCTGAAAGAATAGTTTTTTTAGTTGAAAAATCGGTAAGAAGTTTTTCTCATAAGCACTCCAGAGGTATATCCTCGGGCCTGTTTGGGGGACCAGTTTCCAGCAAGATAATTAGAGGTAATCTTCATATTAAGGATTAATCATATTCTTGCTGTATGAACGTTCTGCTCTTCATTTGTTATGAAAAACTAGCTGGTCAGTACCACAAGAACAACTCTGGTTAATTTTGTCAAGAAGCATCTGATATACAATTTCCATTTTTCATTAGCTTATTTCACTTTAAAAAATAAATTACATTTAACATTTCAGACAGAGATAGATTTCCCTCTTAGAGAAATGAGATTCCAGAGTACAAAATCTTATCCGAGTTTCGATTTTTCCATTTGTAATCACGTAAAAACTTGTCATTCCTATCGATTGAAAGATGTGTGGTGTACGCGAATATCGAATATCGTTCATAGGTTCAAAGAAATGAATCAATTTGTGCTATATTATTATTTTTAACACATCTTCTATTTGACGTGACCATCTACACTTGTTAATTTTGTCTGTTATTACTAGTAATTCTTGCTGCTATGTTTCATGAATTTAGTGTCTATGCAGGTTAAGAAATTCTGTTTTAATTAATGGATTTTACGCTATTCATTTTAATATTCTGGTACATTGATTGTGTTAGTTGTTTAATGCGTTCATGGTTATTTTGTGATCTTTTTGCACTGTTATTCTTATTTAGCTTTCTCGAATGGAGTTTAAAGCGTGTTGTTGGGCGTGTTGTTTTTACAGTTCGAGTGTTTCTATTCAAACATGTGCCATCTAAACTTTTTACCTGACGAAAATAAGTTGAACTCGTAACCATATATTTCATCCTATATATTGTTCCTCTATTTTGAAGGAAGGCATCTATAGATACTATTAAAATCTAATATCCTTGAATATATAAACAGGAATATTTAGCTGGTGTAGTGCACAAAAAATTTATGTCCAAATTATAACCTGTTATAGAATTTAACCTAGTTATAATGAATGCATATTTTTTATAATTATATAAAAAATAATAATAATAGAATAATAATAGATTAATATTAATAATTAAATAATAATGTATATAATTGCTTTTAATTAAAATTCAATCGCGTAAGTAGTTTATATTTTATATAGATATGAGAACATAGTTTGTTCCGGAATGAGTTCTTAAGATTATGTGGTACCATGTTGAAGCTTAGAAGAGCATGCTTAGCGGGAAGGTAAATACTACGAAACGAGAAATATAATATTTGTTACTTTCTCACTGGATCCTAAAATATGATGTGCAAAGAATGAAGAAAATTTTTAGGAAGTTATACATCTGTTCGAAAAATCAGTGTCGTTATAGTTTGTCGATTTGTGAATATTGTATAGTCAGTGTATTACATTTGCCATTAATTATACTTATGACAGTTGCATACGCATATCTAGGATACATTTATTCTATGATGCCAATGCTGACTGTTATTTAATTTAGAAAAAGGAAAATGTTTCACTAGACGTATCAAAAGGGAAAAATCTCACAGGAAGAGGTGAAATCAAGTGTAGATGGAGAAGTACATTGGATGAGTTTTACGATTTCTATGATAAATTTTTTTAAAGTTCCGTTGAAACTTGAGGATATTCAAGTATCATTTTACATTTAACACTTTCAAAGTATACATCTAGATCTTGATTTCGTAGTCTAAAATCAGAATTGTCAGTAGTTAATGTATTGATAATTCAACTTTTAATTTCTCCAACATTCTCCATTGAGTTACATGCAGTCTCCATAATTAGGCCGCAGCAAGTATGAATACGATTTTGAAATATGTCAATGTTTGTTTTTAAGGATTTAGCAAGCAAACATCGATGATTTATTGAATTTCGTTACACTGCTTGAGCTGTGCAACAGAATCCTGCTTTCTGTAATGAATAAATGAGAACGTCTTCATTAAATCAATAAAAATGGAAAGATGTAGGCAATTACAATCTTTCTTGATGACTTTTTAAACCATTATAGAGCAAGTTTTGCGAGCATAGATGCCTACTACCAATCTTTGTAAAACATCGCTTCATTCCATCGCTAATCCTACTAAAAAATTTAGAAACTTTGTTAAATAAATTTTTGAAACTGTAGAGCAAACATTTGGATTTTAAGGATTTTAGCATTTACCTCACTCAAACGTGAACTCGAGAAAAATTATAATCATCCAAACAAAAGACAAAACATTCTTTAAATATGAGATACTAATAAAAGAATACAACAAAATGATTGATAAATCCTCGTTTATATTATGTAGCTATGATGAACACTCATTAAAGACAGTTGTTATTCTTTTTTATCCTGTAGAATAAATATTAAAAGAATGTTTTGAGTCTTTTCAGAGTAAGAATATTTTTCGAGTTCAGTTTTGATGAGGTAATGTAAATCTTAAAAATCCATCGTCTTTTCTCGATTTCACTTTTTAAAAAGTTCGAAATTTTAATAGATATCGATGGAATGAGTGATTTTACAAAGATTGGTTAGTATGGATCTATGGCTCGCAAATTTGCTATAACTGGTTTAAAAAAGTCAATCAAGAAAAAGATTGTAATTGCCCTACATCTTTCCATTTTTTATTGATTCTCACATGAGACGTTCTCATTTATTCATTAACAGAAAGCAGGAGTTCTGTTGCAAGCTCCAAAGTGTTTGAAATTGTTTCATCGATGTTTGCTTGTAAATCCTTCAAAACAAACATTGCATTTTTTCAAAATCATTATCATCAACTGCTGCCCCTAATTATGGAGACTGCAATGTAGTACTCAATGGAAGAATGTTGGAGAATAAAGTTGAAGTCATAATTATATAAACTTATAACAAATTTGCTTTTGACTACGAACATCAAAAGATCTGAGGTTTTTGAAGGTTTAATGTCTTGATACATTGAAGTTCCTCAAAAGTTTCAACGAATACTTTAAAAATTTCTCTAGATCGTAACAATCCAATGTAACTTTCCATCTACATTGTTTCCCTCATTCCTGTGAGTTTTTTCCATTTTGTGTCTGTGAAAATTTTTCCTATTTTTTCTATTAAAATAGCAGTCCGCCTTGGCAATCTAGAATTGTACCTAGTTGCGTTGCACTGTCATAAAGTTTCTAATGTGTTGTACTACACATGGATATGATCAGCAATGAACATATAACGCCGCTGGATATTTTCGACAGCTTAAACCATTCTAAAACTTTTCTTCATTGCTTCTGCACCATCATATTTTAGTCCAGTGAGAAAGTAACTATTTATTTCGGTTTTCGTAGTATTACCTCCGCTAGAGATTCTCCTTTAATGCTTCAAATGGCAACTTAATCTAAGAAATCTTCACGGAAAACAAATATTTTCCTCATTTATTAATTTACTCTTAACTTGCGTTGATTGACTATTTATCTATTATTATTTATATATTATTATTCTTATTGATTATTAATTATTATTATTATTATTATTATTATTAATTATTTATCCTTAAAATTAAAAGACTTAAGAAATCAAAAAATCCAAATGGTTAATTTTGGGCATATTTTTTGTTGCACGTACCCAAGCTAAATATTTCCTGTTTTTTTTCATGTATTTAGATTTTAATAGGAGTATTATTAGAATGCCTTCCTTCAACGGAACGCAAATTAGGATTGAAAATGGTTAGGGTTCAACTAAATTTCTCGGTAAAAGTTTAGATGCCGTGTTGAAGAAAACCGACTGAAAGCTGTAAACAAACGACCACACAAACAGCGCTTTAACTACCATTCGAGAAGTTAAACTAAGAATACGTGCAAAAGAAGAAGATAACCATGGAACGCATTAAACACTAACACAAATTTCAAAATCTACCAGAATTACTAAAGGTAGCGTAAATCCCATTATTAAACAAGATCTTCTTAACCTTGGACCTTTCATGAAACATTGCAGCCAGGAGTCTAGTAATAACGACAAAATTAAACAAGTTGTAGTTGCTCGTCAAGTGAGAAGATGTGTTAAAACTTATTTCCCCGCACAAATTGATTACTATTCTTTGAACTATGAAACGATATTCGATATTCGCGATGACACACACCACTTTCAATTCGTAGAATGACAAGTTTTTACTGATGATGACAAAATGAAAAATCGGAACTCGGATAAGATTTTGTACTCTGGAATCTCATTTCTCTAAGAGGGTAATTGTCTCCAATTCTATCTCCAAACTTGGTAAAATGTAAATTTATTTTGTTAAACGTGAAATAAGACTTAATGAAAAATGGAAATTGTTATCAAGATGCTCTTTTGACCAAAATTAAACCAGAGGTGTCTTTGGGTACTGACCAGCTTTGTTTTCTTAACAAAATGAAGCAAGAACAGCTCATACAGCAAAGAATCATTGGATTAATTATATTATTGAAAGATACCTCTAGATTCATCTTGCTGGAACACTGGGCCCCAAAACAGCCCTGGCGGATATCCTCTTGAGTTTGGCTTATGAGAAAACTTCTTACCGATTGTTCTCAACCTAAAAAAAAACTATTCTTCAAGAATGGGTTTTTATTTCTACAAAAACGTTTTCACTCAACAACTGTTCAATGGAGAACTGGGCTCAGAAAAGTGGTGAAACTAAACAAAATCAATTTTATTGACTCAAAGAATGGAATACTTTTATTATTATATTATTATTATTATTATTATTATTATTATTATATTATTATTATTATTATATTATATTATATTATTATTTATTTATATATATAATTTTAAGTATTGATACTTAAAATTGGCTCAATTAATTTTAAATAATGAAAAAATCCCTTTTTACTTTATTTTAAGAATTTCAGTAAAAAATATAATAATAATAATAATAATAATAATAATAATAATAATAATAATAATAATAATAATGAATAATAAAATAATATAATAATAATAATAATAATAATAATGAATAATAATATAATACATAATATATTATAATAATAAATTACGTTCGGGAGTTCCAATCCAATATTTTAAAGAGTGAAATGTCTCTCCTTTTTATTTGTCTGCAGCAAATCTGAATAGTCACGTGATCAAACACACATGGAGACTTTGATTGTTTAATTAATGACGATTTATAAAGCTCGTTAGCAAATTTAATTTGTTACAAAATTTTACGTGCATTAATTACGTTTTTGATAGTACTCATTGGAAATCAAGAAAAATACTGATAATTTCGGTACTTTAATTCACTCGTATTATCAGCTTTCCAATAATTTTAATGCTGGTTGTCGCTAAAATCTTTTTTAAATAGTTTTTTTATCATTTAAGGTTTTTTTTATATAGATTTTCCACTACGGTTATTGTAATGTCTGAGTGAGTTCATGATCGATATTAAAATTAAAAATATTAATTATTTTTTTTATCCTCAAGGTCAATCAAAAATCAATATTGTAAATGCTGTCTGATATCATTAAATAATAATCATTTATGCAATTTCTAATGTACGCAAACTATATATATTTAGATAAATAAATCAATTAGATATATATTAAAATTTTCGCTGTTATTTTTTCTGAGTATCTACAATATATATATAGATCTTGATCTCCTAATGTTCTATAATTCTAATATATAATATAACTAATATTATATATAGTTATAGTATATAATATAAATGGAGGAGAGACTTGGATATATGTCAAATTACCGTGAATGACGTTAATTTTTTCATCTGAAAGGATCTAAAAGGAAAGTGATCAACAAAAAAGTCATCTCATTGACTCCATTTTGTCTTCAGTGCGAGGTTCTTATGGGCTTATCACATTTCTCAGATAATATTCCCATCAAATTCCATTATATATATATAGGTATGTATATACTATATATATATTATATATATATAATTTATATATACTTATAATATATATATACTAATATATTTATAATATAATATATAAATTATATATACTATAACTAAATATATATAGATATAATTAATATATAATCGTCGTGAATAAATATTTATAATAAGGAATGAAATTTGGTGTTTTATATTATTTTTTCATGGTATCATTTAGGTTGATGTTTTTGTAATGTCACCAAAGTTATTTCAACAATTGTGAAAGTAATATATTCT
Organism: Trachelipus rathkii; assembly: GCA_015478945.1. NCBI lineage: Eukaryota > Metazoa > Arthropoda > Malacostraca > Isopoda > Trachelipodidae > Trachelipus > Trachelipus rathkii. The sequence goes on from JABUQX010061644.1 coordinate 24,847, forward strand.
TATTTTTCTGTCGTATAAAAATTGAAATTTTGTTGAATTAATTCGTTCGTTCAAAACGTAGAATAACATAAAGTTATCGATTCATCAATGTATAACAATGAACCGAAAACTAAACAGCTACCATAGGAGTTAACTCATAGTAGTTTTAATAAACAAGAAGTTTAATCAGTCAAAACTTGGATAATCTTCATGTAAATTGAGAGCGAAGGAGTAAAATTGGCTGAAACAACCTTTCATTTTCGTGCCCCCGACCCTTGAGTGAGGAAAAAATTCTTCACAAAAAAAAAAAAGAAGGGTCTAGCAGTTACATGTTTCTATAAATAATAATAATGCGATTTTGATATCAATCGAAAAGTCTTAAATTTCATGACATAATGTCAGAGTCTTACAATCCCATTTTGTAACAATCTAAAACCATTTTGAGATATGTCATCACAAAATAATAGTTTTGAGGAATAAACTAAGAACATTTTAAATGTATATAAATTTATAACCCACATTTAGTTTCAAAATAAAATAAATAATTTTTCTAAATTAGAATGCTTTAATATAATAAATATAAAAAAATAAATAAATATTTATTATTATATTTGATTAGTATTATTATATATTATTAAAGTTAAATATGTTGACGCATTTGATGACAAATTCTCAGATTGAAACGTCTTTTTCAGTAATAACACGATGTTTTTATTATTAGATTATTATTTATATTAAATTATTATTTTATTATATTTTATTATTTAGTTATTAATTATCCTACACTTCTTTAGTCTTTAACTTCCTTTTCTTCTTCATTTTTTTGTTTTTTTTTTCTCTCACACATTATGTTTAAATATATATATATTATACTATTTAATAATGACTATTCTCTAGATACAAAATAAAAAACAAATTGTACAGTATATATATAATAAATATCTAAATATAATATATAATATATTATAATATATATACATATAGATATATATATAGTATATACTACTATAAATATTATATAAAATATAGATATAAATATAGTATAATAATTATTAATATATATATATATAATATATATATAGTATAATAAATAATAATATATATATAATATATATATAAAAATATACGTACAATAATTATAGTATATATATATTTAAATATAATATTATATATTAATAATATATAAAAATATAATATAAAAAAATTATGGCCTCTTGCAAAAACTCTCAAATAATCTGTAAATTTGCTTTCCCCTCTCTTATCCTTTCTGATTTGTTGCTAACAACGCTGCTGAAAAGGCTAATTCTTCGTCTTACTTTTTCACCTTAGTCTCATCAACACGCACCTCTCCCCCTCCTGCTCCATCCCCTCTCAGGTTCCAATGTCTGCTACTGTCATTACGTCATATCGATACAGTGATACGAGATCTATGAACGTCGAAGAAATGCTCCGATGGCATTCCTGCTCGTGTTTTGCAGGAAGTGTGCTTCTAGGGAGCCTGTCCTCTGTTTAACTCTATCCCTTGCTAACCTAATATTTCCTCAATGCTGAAACGCGCTTTTATTCAGCCATTCTCAATTAGTTTTTCAACTCTATTCATTTCCATGCAGAGACTCTATCCTCCGTTATTCTATTAAATCTTGAAATAAACTCACTCTTTTCGTACCACATTCTAGAGCTTGCTGCTGATTACATCTCGTTGATTATATTCTTTCGACGTTCGAGATAAACGGTATGATCCTTCCTATCTAATGATCTATGGTCTTCTGCCTAAGGAACTATGGGGTCTGTTTACTTAGCTGTCAATATCTAAAGCTTTTGACAGGATGTTACACGCATCGCTACTCCTACGCACCTTCTTTGGATTCTAATTCAATTAGCTTACTCTTTGTCTAGTTGCTTAAAGATTGCTCATTTCAGCTTCTGTTGATGGAGCAACTTTCTCTTTTTATTAACTTGTGGTGTTCCTCAGGTTGTTTTATCTCAACTTTATCCTACTTTCATCAACGATCTCTTAGCTGCACTTCTAACTCTGTTCATCTTATGCCGATGACTCAATCATTCTTCCACTTATTTTAATTGTGCTCAATCGTTTATATCTTGAGGGTTACACTTCTCTCAGTCTGCCGATTGTCCGAATTTTCAGTGGGTAGACGTAATCACTGATTTCAACACTTAAACTCAATTCTTTTCTGTCAAAAACATTTCCAAACTACCGATCCAGTTCTCAACGTCTAATGCCTTACCGTAACACATAAACATTCTAGATAAACATATAATATGAATTGTCTTGGAGACTCATCAATCGTTTGCTAAATGGCTCAAAAACTGAATTGCTGTCAGATGGTGAATTTTTTCTTCTGCCAGATACTGCCAGTTATATATAAGTCTTATTCCGCCCTGCATGATACGTTCCACATTGGGGTAGATCCGGTCCCCTCTTTTTGAAGAGTTGTAGCTAAGGCCAGAGGCTATATAACTGTCCAATACTCTTGACCTTGTCCTCTTTCTCTGCGCTGATTAGGTGCGCTTCTCTTTTCTATAGTTTACAAACGGCAGGTCGCGAGAATTGACCTCTCGCATCCTCCACCATGCGTCGCCTCGTACACGCATTTCTTGCTCTCAAGTGATTGTGTGAATATTGGAGACCAAGGATCACTTCGTTATGGTGAACTCCTTACTTTAAAGCCACATGTGTTTGTGGAACTCCTGCTTCTATTTCACCGCAATGTTTATCTTCTCTATTAAGTCCGCGTCTCGCGCCGAGGAATTGCGTTTAGGCCAGGTCATGGTGGGTTTCTTTCATTTTAATTTTAATTTTTCTTTATGTAATTATTTATTTACTTATTTTATTTTTTATTTATTATTTTGCCCCCTCCTTTGAAAAGGGCATTTGCCCGTGCGTGGTGGTATCATGTATGAAAAAATAAATATATATAGTATATATATATTTAAAATATATATATATATATTATATATTATATAATATATATTATATATCATATATTGATAAATATAACGATATAGTATATAATATATATACTATTCATATCAAACCTGTTTTGGCGCTGTGTCTGGGAAATTCCAATTTTTCCAGTGAACTCGTCAAACGGTTGGCATGAAACATATTCATCTAAACAAAATGGTGCATTTGCACAATATAATTTTCCGAATGTCAAATACTATCCCAATGAATAATAAAAAGCTGAACACTTTTTTTAAATTTGAGACCTTGCCAAAGAAAAAAAATAATCGAACATCACTTATATCATGGATATGTGTTTGCCATTTCTAAAAGATCTCAAACGCTCTATAGGAAAGAAATTCAATGAAACTCCACGTATATGACAGTTCATCACTTCCATTGACTTTACGCTTGGCTGGCTCGCCATAACCGCGGTTATAAAGCATAAATACGGAAAATTGCTTTTGATTCCAATATTGATAGTGACCGGTGATGATGTCCAAATTTCTTCTAAGGTTTGGAAATATGAATCTGAGAGGATCAAAGATTATGTCATTCGGAATGATAAGCACATGTATTTAGAAATAATTACCGCAACAGAGACCGGATACTTTTTGTTTTAAAAAACTACTGCAGAATACATCGAGGGAGGTTCAAGACCATTTATTGTCGGCATTCTTAAGACCTTACGATCCGCATTAACAGAGTCAATCATGGTGATTGATTGTAAAAACTAATAATTTTAAAAATTCTGTTGGAAGTATATATTTACGTGCATATTTACAATGTTTGCTCCAAGTTTAAAAGTAGGTATCAAATAATGGAAGATTAAAAAGTGGTGGTTAGAAGGAGGAATTTTGTCACCCTCCTGCTTCCCTTTTCGTTTCCTATATAGATAAAGCTTATAATATGCAATGATATATATGTAAAATTAAAGCTAGATAAGGTATGAGCATGTCTAATGTGATATGTAGCGCATATGATCTGTTTTGTTTAGCTTCCTTCAAATATAAAAGACTACAAAGGCTGCTTTAAATATGTCCCTAAAATGTAATTAAGAGATTTATACTTGAATTAAATGTAGATAACGCTAAGCAGATTGCGTTTTGTAATACCAAGATCACTAAAATAGGACGAATTAATTACACAAATTAGGTTTCTCAGGGGCTCTCTAAAATGTTCCTTGAAAGCAAATATTTTTTGGTTGTATTTAATAAAATATAAAGAAAAAAATCGTCTTAAAACGAGCTTGTGATAAATTTCTAGGAAAATTTGATGTTATTTTAAGAAGATCTGGATCCGGTAGAATTTATATTTTTTCTCTTCTTGTTCCCGCAATCATTCTGCATGCGATTCTATGGAGGGAATAAATATGTAAATTAGTCAGGTTTTACAGACAGGTTTAATAAAATTTCGAGCTAATTGTGAATTCATTGGGAATGGCTCAATGCTCGATCTTTATTAAACTATTTGAAATTATGCTACTCTAGTTAGATTACCACTCTTGACAAAGTCATCGTAGTTTTTCTTGGTATATAGAATCGTAATATTGGTTAGGATAGAGAAAAAATGCTTGTAACTAAACATGGAGTTATTTAATTTATTTTCGATAATGAAACAATTTTTTGTGTGCAATAATAAAATTTGTGGAAAATGTAAACCCAACCAAAAATAGCTATTTTTGATATGACTTAATTAACAATGTTTTAAGCTATGTAATAAAGTGATTAAAATGCTGTAATATATTTTCATTTTATGTATTACATTTTTTTAATTATGTACTTATTATCTATCTATTTAAAGACTAAAGACTATCTATCTATTCCTCATGCTATGCTATCTATCTATCTTCTATCTTATCTAATCTATCTACTACCTATCGATCTATCTATCTATCTATCTATCTATTATCTATCTATCTATTTATATATTTATATATCTATCTAATTTATATCTTATGCTATTTATCTATTTATCTACTCTCTTTACCTATCTTATTAATTATATCTATCTATCTATCTATCTATTATCTATCTATCTATCTATCTATCTATCTATCTATCTATCTATCTATCTATCTATCTATCTTCTAAACATAAGGATAAGGATTTGCCTAAATTTGTTGCTGAGTCATATAGATCGTTCCTCCAGCAAGTGATTTTGAAATTATTGGTGGAGAATTAATCAATTTAATTGATAAAGTTACAAAA
>JABUQX010061645.1:0-11728 GCA_015478945.1 Trachelipus rathkii
CTGTTTTAAATGTGGCAAGAGGGGACATAGAGCTATGGAATGCAGGACCTATACCATCTACAGGAGAGATAGTCAATATAAGAACTATAATAATAATAATAGCCGCACGAGTAATTATTGGAGAGAAAGTTCAAAGTGGGCGGCTGTAGCCATAATAAACGACAAGAGTAATGCGGCGCGGCGAAACGAAATCTGTACTCTTGACACCACATCAACAAATAAAAATCAGAGATGCGATGACAGTGTAGACGTCATGGATTATGCCGATGAAGATAACAGGATCGTCTTGGCTTGTGGCAGATCAATACCTATTACCAGGAGCGCGTGCATGAAGAGTAGAAACGTAAGGGCAAATGTCCAAAAAGAAACAATGCCCGTGGTAAATGGGAAAATCAACGGAGTTGTTGGCAATGTATTGAGAGACACAGGTTGAGACAGTGTCATCTTTAAAAGGAAATATATTTTGGCACACTAGCTAACTGGGAAGAGAATGCAAATGTTGTTGATTAATAATACAATCAGAGATGTACCGGTAGCCATGATTGATGTAGACACACCTTATTACAGAGGACGTGTTGAAGTGCTAAACTTAGACGATGCTATCTATGACTTGATAATAGGCAATATCCTAGGCGCGAGAAACGCGGAGAACCCTGATAAACCGGGCATTAAAGAAGAAAAGCATAGGATTGAAACATCACAAGAACGAAAACTAGAGGTAGTTAAGAAAATCTCTCAGTTTAATGAAGGAATAAACAAGTTGTCTGCAGAAAATGAAAGTTTCCGCAAGTTCTTAAGCAAAAAGGACGAAGAAAATAAAACTTTGAAGGAAGATTTGCAAGAGAAAATAGAAACATTGGAGAATGACAACAAAGGCATCGATGTCAGAGAATAACTACCTTACAAGAAAAGTAACAGAACTTGAGCGTCAAATTCCAGAATTTGAAGAGTCAAGGATTCATTTGGCAGATACACGCATTACTTCAGATACCACTTTATGAAACTTTAATGTTGAATTCTTTTCCAAGTTTGAGAAAATTAGGCTATTATTGTTGAATATAGGTAGAACTCAAAAGCAAATTTACACATGCTCAAACTGAATTTAGATGAAGCCCAGGAGTGAAAGTTACAGTAACTCTCTCTAGTTGCCCATGTACTAGACAATTACCTGTTCTCGCTCTAGTTGCTCATATACGTTATATATACTTCACATAGATGAGATCGTCTCGCTATGATGTTGTAAGATCTATCAGACATGATTCGATGTGCGAAATGTTGAATACTCCTCTCTCGTGCTCTTAAAATCATGTATATTGACAATTCGTCATACTAATTCTAAATCATAATGGTCAGCCTCAGACATCTTAGTATACGAGGTAGGATGCTGACATTCTATCTCACGTTTCCTCTTCCTTGATAACTATGTGTGAAAATGTTACTTGAAGAGCAGTGTATTTGAAAAAAAAAAGGCATCTTCTTTTTTGATAGTCAAATGACACCTGGGTTATGTTCCCTGTTATCATTTATCTTGCCTGTTGCGTCAACAATTTAATTTGAAAAGGATTCTTAAAGTTTCTTAGTAGCCTGCCTCATAAGTGGCATCTCTCATTCCTTTTATATTATTTTTACCTGATCGGATCATAAAGAAAGATATTCTCTTTCTAATCTTATTTAAATTGACTCTTCAATGAAAGTACACATGTAAAGTCATTTTAGGATACTGTCTATAGGATATATCATTTAATGTATTTTACATGCCTGCTTTTACTTCCAGAATTCACTTTATTCTGTATCATTTAGCAGAATTAGATGGTCTTGAAAACTTTCATTTTCTGCAGACAACTTGTTTATTCCTTCATTAAACTGAGAGATTTTCTTAACTACCTCTAGTTTTCGTTCTTGTGATGTTTCAATCCTATGCTTTTCTTCTTTAATGCCCGGTTTATCAGGGTTCTCCGCGTTTCTCGCGCCTAGGATATTGCCTATTATCAAGTCATAGATAGCATCGTCTAAGTTTAGCACTTCAACACGTCCTCTGTAATAAGGTGTGTCTACATCAATCATGGCTACCGGTACATCTCTGATTGTATTATTAATCAACAACATTTGCATTCTCTTCCCAGTTAGCTAGTGTGCCAAAATATATTTCCTTTTAAAGATGACACTGTCTCAACCTGTGTCTCTCAATACATTGCCAACAACTCCGTTGATTTTCCCATTTACCACGGGCATTGTTTCTTTTTGGACATTTGCCCTTACGTTTCTACTCTTCATGCACGCGCTCCTGGTAATAGGTATTGATCTGCCACAAGCCAAGACGATCCTGTTATCTTCATCGGCATAATCCATGACGTCTACACTGTCATCGCATCTCTGATTTTTATTTGTTGATGTGGTGTCAAGAGTACAGATTTCGTTTCGCCGCGCCGCATTACTCTTGTCGTTTATTATGGCTACAGCCGCCCACTTTGAACTTTCTCTCCAATAATTACTCGTGCGGCTATTATTATTATTATAGTTCTTATATTGACTATCTCTCCTGTAGATGGTATAGGTCCTGCATTCCATAGCTCTATGTCCCCTCTTGCCACATTTAAAACAGGTTAACTTGGGCTTTGACTTTTCAAAGTTGTGATTATTTTCATATGCGTCTATCTTTTCTTTCCCCCTCGTGTCCTCTTTGTTTATTACTGGCAACATATTCTTATTATGGGCGAGCAGATAATTTTCCGCTTCTTGTGCTATGATATCTAACTTATTAACTTTTCTTTCCCTCAAAAATATTGCTAATTCCTTGGAACATGTGTTCAGAAACTGTTTAGCTACCAGCACGTTTATTATATCATTGAAATCTTTGTTGATTTCTGCTAATTCAGTCTACTTAATCATATTGTTCTTCAGTCTGTCGATGAACTGAATGGGTCTTTCGTCCCCATACGCCTTTGCACTTCTGAACTTTAGCCTATAACCATCCTCCGTTAGGTTATAGCATAAAAGGAAGGCATTCTTCAATTTGTCATAATCTTTAGAGTCTTCTTTTGAATGCGGGAAAATGTTACGAGCGCTTTCCCTGCTAACAAAGCACTGAGGTGGGAAGCCTAATTCCCTCTATCCCATTAATTGATTTCTGCAAACCTCTCGAACCGCTCTTGGTAGCAATCAATTTCGTCCCTATTATCGACAAAGGGAGGGAGTTTAGGCACTCTTGCCTTGACATCATTACTATTTGCGACATACTGAGGACCGGCACTGCCCGCTTGCAATTCGAGTGTTCTGAGTTCAAGTTCATGTTCTCTCTGCGCTGCTTCTCTGGCAGCTTCTCTTTCTTCCTTTATGAATTCCCTGGCTTCCTTTCCTTTTAAGCCTAATTCTTGGACGATCCTCGATAATGATTCGTAATCCATTTTTTTGAATTTCTAATGTGATTTGTACTTCGATACAATCTGTTCAACTCTGCTTTCAATAGACGTTCTCGAGTTCAATTCTAAAAAATGAACAATTAAATTTTTTAAATAGTTAAAATTATTATTATTAACAGTCAATATTTTATTAATAATATATATATTATATATATATATATATATAATATATATATTATATATAATAATATAATATATAGATATATATATTATAATATATTTAATAATATATTAATATATTAAGGTCGCGTTGGTATTAGCGTCATATGTTAATCTATAAAAATAACTAATTATGCTAATCAAGTAATAAACGGAATCATTGCTGGATATTGACCCTGAAAAACAAAAATGGCAATTGGAAAAGTTTCAAAAAAGGATAGGGATTAAAAAAAAAAAAAAAAATTATATAAAAAAAAAAAAATTATATCTCAAAACTACAATAGCTACAGCAAAAGGAATACATTTTTGGAATCCTTGGTATAAAATTTTCACATATTAAAATGTAAATAAATTAAAAAAAAGAAAAATTTACCCGTTAATCCCCACAAAAAAAAGTTAGAATTGGACCTTAATTTTTAAGAGACCTTTTTATATGTGTTATCGTTAATTAATAATAAAATAGACTTTCTATTAATTTTTTTTTTTTTTTTTTTTGGTAATTTATGGCATACTGAATTTCGTGACCCTACTACCTACCGTGAGGAGTATATATATGGAAAACGTCCCCCCCTATGTATTTACCCTACTATAGTATCTACGGCTTACGATATATAGAGTATTAGCTACCCTACTATATATATATATATATAGTGTGACTCGTATAAAGCAAAAATTTATCAGACAGCATTGATCTATATTTTAAATTTTTTTATAAACTGTGTAGAGAGAACCAATTAAAAAGATTTATGGTTATATAATTATTGGACACTCTCCTAATAACAGTAATATAATTCTCCTGCTATAAAAATGTTATTATTAAAAAGCATGGTGGAAGGAGTTTTTTTTTTAATTATTTTTTGTTTTACATTTTCTCATGTGAAATTGTAACGAAGGATTCCAAAAAGAGTAATTCCTTTTCCGAAAAAGCTCTGGAGAGCTATGGAAAGAAATTATGGAGTGAATTTTTTTTTTTTTTTTTAATTCCGTTGAATGAAATACAAATGCGCAATTAATAAATAAACTTGAGACACTCTTATAGACTATTCTCGTAATTAATTAGACAATTATCATGGCTATACTTTCATATTGTTTGCCTGTTTACCTGTATTTTATTACACTATAAGTTTTTAGCATGTAAATCAATAGTTGCCATTCTAGTGGGGAATAATAATAATGTAACGGTTTTCTAATTACGAACGCTATGGAGAACATATATTTTATATATATCATATTATTACTAACTATTATATTCGAAAGATGTATGAGATATCTGGGATACACCCCTTATTGTTGAGATTTTTTTTTTTTTTAACTACGAAATTATACTATAAATCTACTATTTTTTCTAAATATTTTATAGAATCTACATATGCATATGTATAATATCAAATAATTTAATTCGCATTGTAGATGCCAAATTTTGCATTGCTTTTACAATTAATTAAACTATATATTATATAAAATACAATAAAAAGAAAATTTTAGGTATATTTTCTTTGGGCCTTATATGCCCTACCTCCATTGATATATATATCATCAGTTCAGTTACTGAGTAATATTATATCGGATATTTTTATTCTCGATAATATACAATTTTCTTTTACCAGATTATATTTAAGCACTCTATGCGTAAGTTAGTAGTTCTATTTCTTTCAGTCATCTTTTATTTATAGTTTGATAATAGACTATATACACGTTTATATATATATATAATATATATATATATATTTATATATATATAATTATATAATATATTATATAATATATATATATATCTATATATATATATTATATATATTATATATATATATACTATTATTATATAATATAATTAATATATATTAATTATATATTAGTGAAAGTTTGTAAACGTAGCCTTATTCAAAAAAATGTTTTTTTTAGAATTTCGATATTTTTCTTATGAAATTTCGATAATCTATACCTATATCTAAACGTCAGAACAGTTTATCTAAAATTTAATAACCTCATTCTTATTCCTTACTTAACATTTTTTTAATAAACTAGTTTTTTTACCTTTTTTTATTCGATAACATATGCTCCAATATAAACCTAAAAATGTTACTACAAAACGATGTGTCTTTAAATTGTTCAAATACTCACTAACTCAAAGAACCCTATATACTCTTCGACTTCTAACTATATGAGGAGTTGAAAATTTATAAAATCTCATTCGTAAAAACCTTAAAACCTATTCTTTATTTTCTTTGTCTACTTATACATCACTATTACTGTAATCATCTCTCTCTCTCATCTCTCTCTTCATCTATCTCTCTCTCACTCCCTCTAAGTATCTCTTATCTATATTAATATATATATTAATATATATATATTATATATATTATATATAATAATATATATTGATATATATTATATTAATATATATATATATAATATATAATATTATATATATTAAATAATACATTATATATATAATAGGTTATATAGTATGATATATATATTATATATTATGTATATATATATATATATATATATATATATATTATATTAATTATTTAATATATATATAGCTGTATCATCAATATGTTAGTCAGGTTATGATATGATATATTTGGTTAAGTATAAATTAAATTATAATACTATAGATATTAATTAATTAGCTCATTAAATACTATTTATACTCACTCGATTATATTAACTCATTTATAAACATTATAATATAATCTGAATTATAACTTTAGTCACGTGAAATAACAGCTCCATAACTATATAAAAAGTTAATAATTTTAATTAATATATATATATATATATATATTATATATATATATATATATTATAATATAATATTATATTTAATATATTTATATTATATATTGTATATAATTACACTATATATATTATATATATATATTTAATATTTATATATATATAATATATATATAATATTATATATATAATATATATATATTATATATAATATATATATATATTATATATTATATATATTTATAATATATTTCTTAAAAACACCTGCAATTGTGAGTTTTCCCTTTGTTATAATTCTTACCTTTTTATGGATGTTTGACGTATAAACGATATATTTATGAACCTGTATTAACATTTCACACAATCTTTTACTTATTTGAAATTTTTGTTTATATATTTTTACATTTATTACTTACATACACTATTTTTATAAATTGGATATTAAACCTCTAAAACGTCCATTTTTCGTGAGTTAGTTTTTTACTGTGTTGTAGTCATTGTAAATATCGTGCGTTTTCCAATATTTTTTAAAACACCTCGCACTTCATTTTTTTCCCAATTTTTATTCAAATATCTACTTTTCTACAAGTTTTTTGTAATAAATCTACAATTAACATTATCAACAAACTATCTTGTAAACCTCAATCACGATTAATAACATTAACAACAAATCGTAAATCAAATCCAATAACAGCAATTACTATAGTGTAGATTTTTTGTTGTGATTTGAGAGTGAACAGGATTGTGCTCAGCCGATCAGTGTGTACGGAGTTTCAAACGCTTATCCTAAACCTTTATATTTTTATTCTTAATTGCTGAGCACAATTTTTTCCAAAAATAAAAAACTTCCTACGTGCATTTTGTGCGTATAATAGCCATACTATGATTTTTTTTTTAAGTTTGACATTAAGTTTCGAAAAAAATATAATTTTAGTGATAATGATGAAGAAAAATTATCAACAAAATTAGGTTTGGAAAAAAAATGAAACCGCCGAAACAATGACTACACAGACACAGAAGAAAACCATTTTGAGACAAATCTATTTTCTTAATTTGTAGGTAAATAAAAATAAAGCTGCGGTTTTATAGATAAGTTATCAAAAATTGTCTGGAAAATTAAGATTTTAATGTCCATTTTAGATGGTAGGAAAAATGAAAACTGGGATCAGCCCCATTCAAATATTGGATCCTCCCCTGTTCATTTTAAATATATTGATTAAATAGTATTTGGTGTTTTATACGAGTAAAGAAAACGATTTTGAGGTAGATATTTAATAATCAATTTAGCATTTTTGGGAAATTTAATTGTACAATGGGAGATATCCTCTTTAACAATAATTTTTAATGATATAACATAAGCTAATATATAATTCGTCAAATGGATTATACATATCTTCAATGAGTGTGAGCTAGCTTTTCAATTCTTGGGAGAAAAGTTATTGGTAGGTATATATATATATTATATATCTATATATTATATATATATATATATATATATATTATATATATAATACATATACTATATGCAAAAGTGGGCGGGGCCTCTGAAAAAAAAGAATGAGTTCTTATATATATTATATATATATATATATATATATAATAATAATATATATAGGCGATAATGATTTTGTATCATAATCAGCGAAAATGTTAAATAGTGTCACTAGCAGCTTCTTGTTAGATAAAAGATTTAATTTTAAAATAGTTCTTCAAAACGTCATTATGATCATAAGTTATGTAGTCTTCTTTATTGCCTGTCATATTGTTCTTGATTTTAAAGTATTGATTGCTATAGTCTTCATATGTGACATTGCTTTTAGGTTGATTATATATATGAGCAACAAGTCGGGCGGGCTTCTGATATATATGCCAAAAAAAAGAAATATTCTATATATAACTATTACTATATATATATATATATATATATATATCTTATATATATATAGCAGAAATTTATAAAAACTAATTTTTATTATAGAGTGATAGGTCGGCCCATGCATTAAACGTAGATATGGGAAGCGGACCCATCAACATCCTAGATAAATATAAATGAAAAATAACGGTTAAATTAGTGATAAAGTATTTGCAAAGTTAATATATAGAAGAAAGTTTTAAATTGTTGGGATGAAACGGTTTTGGAAGAGATTATTTGGACTATGAAAAATAAAATATCGAGATTAATCCGCAACTTCCACAAGGCCACTCGTTATATTATCGAGATATATTTTTTTGTTTATTAAATATGTGGGGTGGTAAATATTGAAGAGTCCTTTTTTTAGTGATTAGGTTAGTAAACTTTATATTAGTATAATATTTTTATTATACACTCGTTATATATATATAATATAATTAAGCAAAGCTATTACATTTTTTTCATTAAGAAATATATATAAGAACCAAAAAGTATATTATATTATTTTTATCTAATTTTGGATATTTGTGAATATATTTATTGTTGAAATTTGTATATTGTGATATATTTAATAATAAATTTGTGATATTTGTGTATATATTTATATATATATATTATATATTGGGAGTGATAGGGACCGATTAAATGAAATTTTTGCACGGATGACGATGGGATTTTCAGATGACATTGAGCAATTTCACCGATGAACGATGACGATGAACGCATGACGAATGACGATTTAATTGTCAAAAACTTTTTTTTTTAATTTATTTAAGTCTATCTCTCGTACGTATAATACACTTAAATGATATAATTTTATTTTTTATTTTTTATTTTTTTTTTTTTTTTTTAAATTTTAAAGTTAATTAATGTTTTTTTAGAGTCTATCTATAATTACATATTACATATATTATATAATTATTTTTATTTTATTATATATATATATATTCATATACCTACTATATTCTTCTATACTTATATTATAATGTACGAAGGGAGATAGTATCTCCGACGAGCATACCAAATATTTGTAGAATGGTCTAGAAATACGGATGACCCTTATACTACGGAATGTTACTTCCTCTTTAGATATAATATATATATATATATATATAATAAATATATATATATATAATTATATATAATTATAGTGATAACATAAATACCTTCTTCAGCTTTAATTTAGTATGATAAATTAATCAAAATATTTTATATATACTTAGTTATCAATATTTTAATATTTATACAGAAAATAATACTCATGAGTATATATATAATTAATTATATAATTATATATTATAAATAGAATTATTATATAATTTATATATATATATATTATATATTATATATATATATATATATTATATATATATATATATAATTATATATATATATATATATATATAGTATATATATATATATATATATTATATATATATAATTATATAACTGAAATTAAGAGAATATAGAAATAGAAAATTGAAATAAAAAAGTCATTCTTACTACTCCACTATATTAAATATTTTAATTTACGGTTATAAAACCAGAAATTGGCACAGTCAGGTGACAAATAAATAGGTATTTACCTGAATGATAAAACTAAGAGAAGAGGCAGCAGACGTACTATCATTTACCAGTCAACCTCATACATACTCATATCTAAACCGATAAGGGGCTGCTCTCGTATTACGGGTGTGTAATTAACATTTTTGTCCCGGACCTAGCCATTCACAAACGCTCACAGTATGCTATATGATTCTCTGAGTATCAGTAGTGAGTGTAAGCTGGTATACTTTCATGCCAAACATCATTACTTTCGCCTTTGCATACATAACTATTATATTGACTCAGAAGGGGGTTAAATAACACCGCTATGTTGTATTTTTATTTTTAATTTGATTAATATCATAAAACTTTTGGACACTTTACATTTACACTAAAGTCATTAAACACTTCCTATAACAATACAATTATTCAGAATTATACAATCTAACTATAACCTAGTTTAATATGAAACTATCCAGGTGGTTAGTAATTTTGTTAAGAAGTGTAACAATGCTAAGAACAGTTCGAGAACAAGGGAGTAAGTGGGGAAATATATATTCTTAATTATTTACAACAACTATGTTATACAATACAATTCAAATAACCTTTTCAGTTTTCTATAGTTATTTTAATTATAATTTTGTATCATTTAATATATTATGAGAGTCTAACTTTACTTCGTATCACTTTTTAGTTCTTTCTCAAAAGAATTTCGTGGGACACGAAATTTTGTTGGATTTTCATTATTAGAAATTTTTCTATTGATAACAGTTTTTACAGGTAGTGAATCGATGAGGGAAATTCTTCTTCCAACATGGGGTATTCATGCATCTACTAATAGCTACTAAAATAAGTGAATAGATTATAGTTTGAGATCCATCATTAAATAACTTTACAGTAGCGTTCAAGATAATTTCCTCGAAGTTTTTGGGTAAATCTCAAGACCCTACATATGAATCAGTCCCACAACAAAGAAAGGAACTTAAACAACAGTTAAGCCCTACAATTAGATTAACCCTGGGGAAAACATAAATACACAGTGAGTATCGTAGGTTTTCACCAGTTTTCACTTTAGAAATTATATTGAAATTTCATATATGTATTCATTAATTCATTTAAATTACTTACGATACTTAATCTTAATTCTTTTTTCAGATACCAACACCTCGACTGATGAATCCAAATTCGGGGTTCTTCTAAGGACTAGGGGAATGACTGATTGAGCGCTGGAACAAACAAGAATCAACCGAGAGCACTGGGAAAAGGGGTAATTTTATTGGATTAATCTTTAAGTATCTTAAAGCGTTTAAGTCGCATCTTTATATAGTGATAGTTGAAAGCATGTAGTATTATAGCCAAGAGCACATGCTTTATGTATGACTTTAGATTTATATTATAATTATTTTTTCTATATTTTAAAATAATAACAAAAATAAGTTCCTTGTATAAATATATATAAAAGGAAGTTGCAAAAGTCTTTTCAGGAATCGTCGTTAAATCAACAGGAGCATGGGAAGCACAACTTCCAATCAGAATAGGCCATGTGTCCAATATAATAAATCACTATTACGGGAATTGGATCAATAATCACAAAAATCATGTTAAACTATTAATACATATCATGAAAGTGAAACACTAAAGAGTTTATCAAAATTGCTAATAATTTCTAAGGAACTAATTTACATACTCAGGAAACTATGAAAGGATCTGGAATATCGAATCCTTATATTTACCTCAATCTCATTCATAACGATGATCATAACATTTGAAATTATATTATATATTATAATATTAGTATTATAATATTTCATTATACTAATAAATATTTATCTAATTATGATTTCCATTCTAATGAAAGCTAATAATTAATATATTAAACAAACTGACTTTAAAAATTTGGAAACTTAACTAACATAATAATTATTAATAATATTCATATATATATTTA
>JABUQX010061646.1:0-10000 GCA_015478945.1 Trachelipus rathkii
AATGAGAGTATGATATAATATATAGTATATAAATACTAACCTCGAAAATAAGTAAACGTACAACGCTATATATATTATAGCTATATATATTAATATATACATATAAATTCTATCACATGAACCAAATAGATTTAATGGGTTTTTGTATGTATATGTGTATAATAAGATTTAGTTGTATATAAATATTATTTATGAGTAAGTATATTTTTTTTTTTTTTATGTTTTTTTTTTTTTTTTTTTTTTTTGTTTTTTATATATATAGAATTAGTATATATAATAATAATATTTATATATATATCTATTCCCGTTAATCGTACCCTATATATATATTATATATATATATTTAATATATAATGATAAATCTCTTACTCAAACAGTCCGATCAGACCTGAACTCGAACAAATTTGAATAACCTATGCTGCTTCAACTTTGATGCTGGGCTTATTATTATATTTAAAAGCATATAACTGTGAATATCAAGAAGAAAACTACAAAATATCAGCGTTCTCTTTCTTTCGTTGGCGAACTTAACTCTTTCAACTCAGACTCTGTTATGGGACAGTGTTAGTAAATAAATTAAAAAGAAATATAGAGAAAATTAAATAAAGTAAAAAATATGAAAAAAGAAAATTAGTAGTATAATAAGGTTTCTGTATTTGTCAATGTTTAGGCTGAATTCTAGAGAGGAAAATTCTCTACTATGATTGCAATGTAATTTACAAGCTCTTTTCTCTGCGATTAATATAATTGGAACATACTAAGCTACTGAATCTACAAAACTCGAATTGGAATTTCAAACCTAAAATCGCTTTTAGAATAAAAACCGACGTACATTAGCTATTTTTTTTATTTTATTTCTTTTTTTGGTTTTTAAATGGTGAGGAATTATTTTTTTTATAGCACTTCAGGGCAGGACCCTATTGGTATCGTTTAATTTTTTATTTTAATTTATTTAAAATTTTATTTTATTTATAAGTAATTACAAATATTTAAAAAATTAATTTTTTGCTTTGTCTAAAACTCCCCACCGGTTTCATTTAAAATTCCCAAATTTTTAATATGATTTTTCCTTTGCCGGGGGGGTGGGGCGAAAAAACATTAGGGCTAGTGACAAGTGACAGTGCGACAGTGACAGTAGACAGTGACAGTGTACGTTACATGACATTACAATGACAGTGACTGTCGGCCGTTATAACAGTGACAAGTTGACAGTAGACAGTGAAGTAGACAGTGAAGATGACAGTGATCAGTGATCAGTAGACAGTGACAGATGGTAAGTGGACAGTGGGCACCTTGACAGTGACAGTTGAAGTGACAGTGACGTGACAGTGACAGTGAAGTGGATAGTGAACATGTGAGAGTGACATTGATAGTGACAGTGACAGTTCCTAAGTGAAGTAGACGTGATCGATGGCTAGTGACAGTTGACTTTGAAGAGAATCAAGTGAACGTGGACAGTGACAGTGAGTTCAGGACAAATGACAAGACTGACAGTGACCTTGGACAGTGAAGTGACAGTGACAGTGACAGTGACAGTGAAGTGACAGTGACTGACAGTGACGAGTGACAGTGAAACAGTGAGTGGACAAAGTGATTCCATTTGGACAGCAGACAGTGACAGTGACAGTGACAGTGACAGTGACATGACAGTGACAGTGACAGTGACAGTGACGTGACAGTTTAAGCGACAGTGAACAGTGACAGTGACAGTGGACAGGCGAACGTGCAGTGATACAGTGACATGTGGACAGCTGACAGTGACGTGACCATGACAGTTACAGATATACAAACGACAATCAATTAAATAGATGTAACATCTTTTTTACATTTGATTGCATTAATTCCCTAATTACATAATCAAAGTAGAAAATTTGAGCATGAATATAGACATTGATTAACAATGTTAAAATGATAAAAAGAGATATGTAAAGGAATATACGACCTGGAGGTCTCTTTTTCAACAGTAAGGTCTGGATTGGATATTGTTTGAGAGAAGGAAGTACCTCAAGAGATGTTTGTACGATTTCACTGTAATCTAAACGCTTTCCTTATTTTTTTCGAATTGTTGAAACAGATATTAATTAAAATAATGATGAATATAGATCAGAACTACCAGTCTCATGCTTTATACTTTATAAAACAATCAATCACTAATTAATTATTTATATAACTATTTATATATATAATATAGTATTATTATATTATTATATATAATTTATATATCATATATTAATATATATATAATATATACTAATAAATATATATATATATTTATTAATAATATATATATAGTATATCGTATATATCTATATATATATATCATATATATATATATTATATATTACTATATATATAATTATATATATATATATATATATATATATATATATATTATATTATAGATTATATTATAAAAAACTTATATATATAATATTATATATATATCATATATATATATACTATTATATATATATTATATATATATATATAATCAATAATTAATTATATAAATAATTTAATAAATTTATATAAATTTTTAATAATATATATAATATATAAGTATATATATATATATGATAATATATATAATTATATATATATTATCAAAACTATAATATATATATATATATATATAAATATATATATATATATATATATATATATATATATAATATATTACTATATATAGTCAAAAACTTATATATATATATTATATAATATATATATATATATAGTCTAATTATATTATATATTATATATATATATATATTATATATATATATATATATATATATTATATATATATATATAAAAATAATATATATTATATATTATATATATAATATATATATATATATATATTATATATATTATATATATATTATTATATTATATTATATATATATATAGATTACATATATATTATATATAATATATATATTATATATACTATATTATATATATATAATACTATAATTTATATTATATATATATGTTATAATTATTATAGTATATTATATATAATATATATATATTATACGTATATATAATATATTATAGTATATTATATATATATTTATATATATATATATCAAAAACTTATATATTTATATATATATATATATATGTATATTATACATATATATTATACTATATATATATATATATATATATATATTATATATATATATAGTATATATAGTATATATAGTAAACTTATATATGTATATATAGTATATAATTATATATATATTTACTTATATATATATATATTATATATAATATTATATATATATATATATATATATATATATATATATATATATATATATTTATATATATATATATAGATATATAATATATATATATATATATATATATATTTATATATATATTAATATATAATATATATATATATATTACTATATATATTCTTTGCTTGGATTATAAAGTAACGTGTAATTTACCGCTCTATAATTAGCGAAAATGTAATAGCATCATAGGAAAATAAAATAAAATATAAAATGAAGATTGTGTAAAATTAATGATTGATTATAGAATATTTTATGAAAATTTATAATCTAAGATTTTAGATTCCTGGAATTAAATAACATTATTTAAATTGTATAGCATAATAGAAAGATTTTTGTACTACTTTATTCACATCGTATTTGTTTATTTTAATAAAGTTACAAGTATTGTGTGTGTTTTTTTGAAGTGGGTGAAAAAAATAAAGACAAAGTAAAATTGAATAGTTGATTGTATATTGTATTGATTTGGGCATAGATTGTTTGAAATAAAGAATAAAATTGCGGTTGTATATTTGTGTAACAGCTATTATTTATTTCGTGTTATTTTTTGAATGTCGTTAAGATGGAATTACATATGAGTATTCAGCATTTGGTAATTTTCCAATTTCTTATTAGTTATGACTAAGTTTATGAAAAGAATTAATGGAATAAATCTATAAGAAAGACATTGGAGATAAATGTTATCAATAAGCATTGAAAATTAAAAAGGATTCTAAACCTGCAATTGAATAGAAACATTTTCAGAAAGTGACCGATTATTTATATAAGATTATATTAACTGCAACAAAAAAAAAAAAAAAAAAATAAAAACACTGGTAAGAGAACAGCATGGAAGGCAACTAATTACTATTGGAACTTAGAAAGAGGCAATCAAGTTAGAAAGCAGACTTGAAAGTCCAAATTTATCTTTTACTACTTTAAGAATATGATTGGAGGAAGAAAAATAGATAGCTTAATTAAGAACAAAGATAGATGTCAAAATATAATTCGAAGGTCGAAAATTGTCTAAAGAAGACTGTAAAAGAGGAATAATAAAGATTAAGAAATAAGTAATTTAGATAAAAATATATTTATAAATAAAATGAGCTACTTTGCAAGAACTGGGATATATTCGAAGGAAAAAAATTGTTTTGAGAAAAACTCACTGGTAAATGTTGAAAAATATTTGGTAAAGTCTGATCGTATAATAGGGTGGAGAAAGAGTGAAAAATAGAATTTAAAAGAGAAATAATAAATGGCAAGATGCACACTTTGCATAACGGTAAGTGGTTGACTGTGTGCCTGAAGAAGTTTCGATCTGTTATTGAGCTTCTAGGATAGATAAGTTCCTTCTTCTCAAATAATTGAAATTGAAGCATATTTTCTTAGTGAATAGGCGTCAATGCTGTTTGTCTGTAGAGTTTTTTTTCTTCTAAATTAAAATAGTCTAATCACTTAAATTAATACCGCTCTAAACTTTTCATTGGTTGATTGGGATGACTAATTAAAAAGTTAATCGAAAAAAAATATTTATACTAAAATAATTTGTGAGTTAAAAATTACTTGTGGCTTGAAAGCATTGCTTCTGAACAATCTCTTAAATTCACAGTTTTTGCCAACGTTCTTGGAAATATTAAAAATTTAGAAAATTTTAACTCTAAAGCTTGAAAAATATAAAAGAGATGCAGAATATACCTCAGATAATGAAATGTTTTTAGGGCTTTAAGAGAATTATATTTCGACTTCTTTTTTGTCTAAAATCAAATGATATTAGGAAGTTATGGATAAATTTGTAATTTTTCAATTTTAATTCTACATATATGACTACCTGACTGAATTAAATTGGACTCTTAATACATATACGTAAGTTGTTTGTAAACCTAACATTCATTTATTTATATAAAAAAACAATTTGCGAACTCATATTTATAGAATCCTTTTTGTGAAAAGTAGAAAATTAGAAAAAGATATTATTGTTTCAGTGAAGCTGGTCAAATATCGATGGAGGAACAGCACTAATAGTAAAGAAAATATTAATTTCAAAAAATTGTATAGTAACATACTTGTCAATGTTGTTGTGTGTAATATAATATATATATATAATTATATTATATATATATTATATATATATATATTATATTATATTATATTAATATATAATATAATTATATATATTATATATTATATATTATTATATATGATAACATATATATTATATAATATATAATCTATATATAATATTATATATATATATTATATATATATATAATACTATATATCTATGATATATATATTATATATATATATTATATACTTAATATATATATATATATAGTATATATATTTATATATATATATGTATAATATATAATAACATTTAAATTATATCTATATAATATATATAATATATATATTATAGTAATATATATATATATATATATATATATATATATATATATATATTATACTATATTATTATAATATTATATAGTATATACTATATAATTATATCTCACATATCCAAGATAAAACAATTGTCTTACCCAATATATATATATTTATATATGTATGAATTATATTATCTATAATATATATATATATATAATATATATATATATTTTATATATTATCATATATAATATATATATAGTATGTATATGTATATATATATAATATATAATATATATATATATAATTATTTTATATATATATAATATATATATATATTATATGATATATCTAATATGATATATTATATTTATCCAGATATAACAATGTTTTTACGCAATATACTATATTATATTGATATAATATATATATATTATATATTATATATATATAATATATATATATATATAAATATATATATATATATATATATATATAATTATATATACAAGAAATAGTAAGATCTGAGATGTTAAAAGCACATGACCTATCGAAGACTATCCAATCAAACTATAGGTAGGTAATTAACTCCAATCCATAATGCACATGGAGATCTTTTGTAACACAAATTGTATGAGCAAACTGCAAAACAGCACATGGATTCCAAAGATTTGCAATATTATTTTCGTAGTTAAAGGTAATATGATAAACCAACTATCACAGAGCGAGCCAATAGCTAAAGTAATACATATTATATACTACACATTTAATTCAGACTATCGTGTATACTTTATAGCAATGCAGTTGTAACTTTAATAACTAATAAATAACATACAATTATGGCTCTTATTCAAGGAAATGATTATATTACCATTCATACCACTAAATCATGTCTGTATTCATCAATCCCTCTTAAATTCTCTATAAGTAGAATCATAGTTCAACAGTTTATGCGCATATATGTATCTTAACCTTACCTGAAGTAAGTTTTTCATATTTACTTCAATTGGTGGATTTTACCTCAGAAGTACGTAACGTTGTCCGTGTTTTTCCCTAAATATCTTTGTTATATTACATTCAATAAATTAACTCCTCCTTCTCCGTTAACAATTTCCTGTAAAAAATTCCTTTATTCCTTTTAATATTTAAGCGTTCTCACGCTTTTTGCTGTGCGACAAGCATTTTTAACATCATTAAATTTCGATTTTATATTTGGACTCTTAGTCTTTCTCTTTCATTCTGCTATGTTAGAGGATATTTTTTAAAATTAAATGGTATTTAATTATACATATATTATAATATATTATATATATATAATATATATATATATGATATATATACTATATATATATATATAGTATATTTATCCCAGAAGCATTGTAAACTTGAATCAATGTTTGATTAGCTTTTGATTTTAATTGTTTGTGGAAAATTTTGTTATTTCTCTACTTGAATTTTCAAAGTAGTAATTTTCGTTTCATTGATAATTTGGATTTAATTTTGTATGGGCAAACTTGCTAAAACATACTTGTAACAAACTTGCAGCAAGCTTGACACAATACAGTCATGCACTGTAATACACGACACAACACCAGCATACACACATATATAATATATATAATATATATATATATATATATATATATATATATATATTATATATATAATCTATTATATATATATATAGTATATATATATATAGTATATATATATATCTATATATATATATATTATATATTTAATATATATATATATATTATATATCTATTATATATTTATATATATTATATATATATATTATATATATAGTATTATATTTTTATATGACGATTATTAACGTTTTTGCTTACTTCATTATTAAATATTTAATATAGTAATTATGTTAGTTTGTAAGTTAATTTTTTTTTTAATATGTATTTATTTTTTTCAAATTTTAAATTTATTGTTATTTTATTATTTATTATTTTTTATTTTTCTTATTTAATTATTATATTATTATTATATTATTAATATTTTATATTTTATTAATTATATATATATATATATATATGATATATATTACATTTATAAATATATATATATATTATATCTATATTTATGTATATATATATATATTATATATTATATAATCTATATTATATATAGTATGTAAAGCAGTATATACTAATAATATTATATATTGTATATATAATATATATATATTATATATATATATATATATATAATATATACTATATAGTATATACTATATATATACATATATAATATATTATATATAATATATATTAATATATATATATTATAATATATATAATATAATTATATATATATAGTTATATATATTAATATATTATATATATTTATTATATAATATATATATATATATATATATATATATTATATCTATATATATATATATTATAGTATATATATAATATATATATGATTATAATATATATAATAGTTATATATATATATATTAAATATATATATATTATATATATTTATATAATATAATATATTAATATATATATATATATATATTATATATATATAATATATATATAGTATATATATATATTCTATATATATATATATATATTTATATATATATATATATAATCTTATATCGTACTATGATTATAATAGTATATTATATTTATATATGATATAGTATATATCTATAATAATTTTAAAAAAAAAATAATTTTATAAATTACAATAGCTTCTAAAACCAAAATTGGTAACTACAGATATAAATATCAATAATGGATAAAAAGCAGCTTTCAGTCACAAAGAGGAATTAGCGCAGTCGTAAAACACACAACTAGCATACAAGTGGTCCCGAGTTCGATACTACTTCGAGAGAGAGTCGAGAATTAGTCATACGTCACGCATTGATGGGCGGAGCAATAATAACAAGTTATACTATTAAATTCAATGTCAGTTTCTAAAACATGAAAGTATTATTCACTGAAATTAACACTGTTAAATAAATACAAATCGTTGAAAATGATTCTTCTTTTTTTTTTAATTTACGGAAGTTTTTGTTAAACTTGGCAAGCATGCGCAACTTGATAAAGTTTGCAAAAAAAACTTGCTGCAGGTCTGACAGGTGTAAACTTAGCATGTTTGATGCATAAAATAAATCACACTTGCGGAAATCTTGGCAAAGCTTATATCTCCGCAAGCTTGCAAGTTTTGACGTTGCAAACTGTTTCACACATTTGGATAACAAATTAAATTGCTGTCTGGGATATTATATAGTAGTATATTATATATATATATACTAATATATATATATATATATATATATATAGAATAATCATTTAAAATACCCAAAACATGAATAAAAAATATTTTTCATAGCATTTGGGTTTATTAAAATTTAAAATAGCTACTATCACGGTGGATAAATGTATTTAGAATGCTTCGGTCCAGCCAGAGTGTTAAATTGATAATTTGTCACGTTAGCGACGCAGCTACTGTTAAAGATAAAAGTCACTTATTTGTGATAACGAAGTAATAAATATTAGAGTAATTTGTAGTATTTTAGCAATGAAAAGATTTAAAGTGAAAAGAAAGCCAGTGAGAGCAACATAACTAGGAGAATAAAGAAAAGCTCTAACCAATGAATAAGGAAAGAAATTTTTATATGTTATTTGTATAAATATTCACATGCATTACTATAAGTTAATAATCCTGAAATTTAATGTCTCAAGTATATCTTTTTTTCTATGTAAAATATTTTCAAAATTTACAAAAAATTTATTTTAATTTTAATTTTTTTTATTTATTCCTTGGTTTAGTTATGGTTAATATTTGTAAAAATTATTTCTAATTTTTTTAAAATTAAAGAACGATGTATTAGATTGATGTTAAACTATAGGTTTATGTCTGTAAGAGTAAGCTGGATATTTTTTAACTCTTCATTGTGCTTTTAGTTCCTCGGGCTCGATAAACTTTGCTGAACCTTTTCTAAGCTTTGGAATTAACAAGTAGCAAGCAAGAAGA
This sequence comes from Trachelipus rathkii, assembly GCA_015478945.1. Taxonomy (NCBI): domain Eukaryota; kingdom Metazoa; phylum Arthropoda; class Malacostraca; order Isopoda; family Trachelipodidae; genus Trachelipus; species Trachelipus rathkii. The sequence goes on from JABUQX010061646.1 coordinate 9,693, forward strand.
GTCCAAATCAAAAATGTATATTGGTACTTCGAGATAAGCTTCTATATTATGTGATTAGTAGGATATATATATTATATATATATATAATTATAGTATAGTATATAATTGTATTTATATATATAATATATATATATTATATTATATATATTATTATATATAATTATTATATATTATATAACTATATATATATGTATGTGTTAATTATATATATGGATAGCATATATATAATATATATATATTATATGAGTATATATATATATATATATTATGATATATATATATATATATTATTATTAACTATATAGTAT
>JABUQX010061646.1:20000-27500 GCA_015478945.1 Trachelipus rathkii
TGAGCGAAGTAGCTAAGTCTGAGGTCATATAGTTTGACAGGGAAGGGATAATAAGACTGTGGGGAAAGGCGAGTCGCAAGAGCCCTTCTCAATAGAAGTGGTACACGATTAGAGAGTTCGGAAAAGCAGTGTTCATTGTAGTAGTGATAATAAGAAAAGTGATGAACAGTTCGACGTATTGAAAGAAATTGGAGATAGTTTATGAGAGTAAGGGAGTTAAGAAATCGAAAAATTGTAGACCGAAATGTTAAAATAAGTTCAATGTTGGTGGAACCACCTCAGACATGTGATACATATTCCATATAAGGGCGAACAGCACAACTATATAAAGCAGGTAATTGGTTTGGTGAGAGAAAGTTTTGAAGGAGCCTCAGAACACCCATCCTCAATGAAGTTTATTTAGAAGGAGAAATAATGTAATCATTATAATTAAGGTCACGAGAATAGGAAACGCCAAGAATATTAAAAAAAGAGGAAGGTTTGAGTTGTATGATTTCGAAGAAAATATTATAGTCGTGTGGAAGATTATGTTGAGTAAATAGATGAACGAACTGTGTTTTTGAAGCATTAAAACTATCATGTTTTCTTTGCCTTAGTTAGAGAAGTACGAGAAAGACAAGGGATCAGTTGCTCCATAGTCACCATCCTGATTTGAGATAATTACTGCTGAATGATTGGACTCCTAAAGTTTAAGAAGTAACGAACGGTGGAGGGAACGACATAGAGTGGATATTAGACGAAGTGATAGAGAAAGGTTATTGATGAAAAGTGTAAAGAAAGTTTGGGAGAGAAGTTAAAATTGAAAAACATCCCTAATAGATTTAAAGAATGAACGGTGGTTGCCTGCAACAGCTGCCATAGAACGATCGGAAAGTAAATCAATAAAAAGGCCACAGTGAGAAGCATCGATACCGTAAAAGGGAAGTTTAGAAATCAGAGATTTGGGCCAGAACTTTATCGAGTGGTTTAGATAAGTCTAGCGCCATGGCAAGAGTTTCACCGAAATGCAGAATAGCAATAAACCAAAAATCAAAGAAAAAAGATAAGATAACTTTTTTTAATTTTTTTAAAGTCCTATTCAAGGAGGGGAACTTCTCTAGGTAATTTCTACCTAGAATCCGGACTAGGGATTGAACTAGCCTTGCCATGCGACTCTCTTTCTCTACCTATAGATGACCAATGGGGCGTTTTTTTTTACGAAATCCGTACTGGCTATCAGAGATAAGATTATAAGAATTAAACTTTTTCCAAACATTCTTGTTGAGGATAGATTCAAAAATTTTAGAAAGAATGGAGTTTAGAGCGATATGAGGATTCTTAGAGGGTTATGATAGTCCACATTTTTCAGCACAGCCTGAATGAGCCTACGTTTCCAGCCTTCAAGAAGGAGAGGTCAAAGTTTATCAAGGGAGGAAACGAGCTCACAAACAAAAATTTCAAGAACTACGGGAGGAATACAGTCAGTTTCATACTCCTTCTTAGTATTAATCTCAGAGAGAGAGAGAGAGAAGAGAGAGAGAGAGAAGAGAGAGAGAAGGAGAAGAGAGAGAGGGAGAGAGAGAGAGAGCGAGAGAGAGAGAGAGAGAGAGAGAGAGAGAGAGAGAAAGCAAAAAATCTTTTGAAGAAATTGCTATGTTAATCATAAATGAGTTTGAGTTGGGTAGAGAAATAGGAGTAGCTTCGTAATCGTCAAGAGTTGAGTAAGAAAGTTCAACATTTACAGAAGGTAATATGACAGTTGTGCCATCTGGAAATACTATAAAAGGGAAAGAAGAACAGACAAAGTTATAGTTGACATTTTTCTGAAAAATCCCAGAAAGGGAGAGAGAATAAGGAGCAAAAAACATTACAGAATTTTCTACGGAAAAAAAAAGTTTTTTTGGTCAATGAGAAAAGATTTTGCAACTCTCTCTCTCTTCCCTCTCTCTCTGTCTTCTCTCTTCCTCTCTCTTCTCTTCTGTTCTCTCTCTCTATCTCTCTCGATTGCGGCAAAATATAAGTTATCTTTGAGTTTCTGGAATAAGAATAAAAAAAAGCTCGAGAACAAGAGAGTTAACCAAGTTTGTTTTTGGGTGATATTAATTGAGGGAATAATATGGAATATAGGCCCCATGCAAAGAAAAATCACCATCCGGATATGTGTTCGGAACGATTCGAGAGACTCTTCCACGGAACCTGAAATCAATCAACGAAATCATAAAGTACGACGCAAGTCCACCATTTGCATGCACGAAGTATTAGAAACGGTTTCCTACCAGTAGGCGGGGTCTTTCCTGAAAGGATGATGAAATACGAAAAGAAACAGAATAGAAAAAGAAGCAGATAAGAAGTAAAAGAAGAGAGAATAAAGAGAAGAGAAGAAGAAGAAGAGAAGAAGAATCTAGAGAGGTAGAATTTAAACAGAATTAGGAGAAGTGGTGAACTTATTAAAGCCTAGGATTTCCCACTTGTCAATGTCATTCAGATTGAGATATAGTATTAGTTCACCCTTATGGAAGAATTAAAGAGGAAAGTCCCTGTTTGTAATTATATTTACTAAAATTAGTTACTATGATATGTCGAGATTACAGAAAAGTCTCTTGCTGTGTGAGCATTGAAATCATGTAGAATGTTTACTGTCTGAGAGCAATAATATGAACAAAATTAGAGCTTAGATAGTCAAAGAAATTTGATATAATAATACAGTATTAAGTATAGATATATAAATTATATATATTATATATATAATATATATAGTATATATATTATATATCTAATATATATATCTTAAATAATATAGATAACTAATTATTATTATTAATATATATTATATATAATATATATAATATATATAATATATAATATAAATAATATATATAAGTATAATATATATATATTTTGATAAGCCATTTCCATTTGAGTCGCCAAGATCATTATCTTTCTATATTTAAATTATTATAATTAAATTATATATATAATATAATATATACTATTTTATCTATATTTATATTTATTTATACATTTATATTTAATATATATATATTTTTATATATTTATTTATATGTAATATAATTATATATATATATATATATATATTATTATATATATATATATAATATATATATTATTATATTATATATATATATAATATATATAGATATATTTATATTCTTGTGTGTTGTGTGTGGTGTTGGTGTGTATGTATTGATGTGGTGTAGGTTGTTTTTCTTTTCTTTGTGTGTGTTGTGTGTTGTGTGTGTGTGTGCTTGTCAAATAGGTCAACTCACTTTATTTATGTTCCATGTAATTTACTTAAAGGATTATAATTAATATTTGACTAGTAGGTTTTAATATATACTAATAGCCATCGTATTGCAAGATTATCCATTATTTTTAAATATATGACTTATAAGCAATATTCAATAAATAGGGTTTAAACATAACTGCCGAATCCACGGCAAACCGAGGCTTTTTTAACAAAAATTAATGCGCTTATTTTTTTAACTTTCTCTTTGATAAAATAAAAAAAAAGTTCTCAGAAGAGCGTACTAATTATTATATATTACTCATTATAATTAATTATTTAATTAAAAATTTCAATGATGGTTGAATTCAATAGTACCAGACAAATTCTTATGATTACAGGTATTGTGGTATCACTTTTATAATATTATCTTCAATCGATATTCTAAACTAATATCTGATATAAAATGATTCGAACACAATTACATGTATTTAATGTTGATAATGATATATGATTATGATACTGAGTTTAGTTTTTGCATTAAAAATTTATTATATAGTCAAATAAATACCATAAGACATTAAATATAGCATATGCCATAAAATAAGATCGGATTTATTAGTATCGTAAGATAATGCACATTCTAAATTTTCATATTTAAGGAGACTGAAAATTGTCTATCGTGAATTGAGTTGGGAATTAGTTTTTTTTTTGTGCTGGAATGATTTTTATCGAAATTAATGTGGTTAATAAAATTAATTGAAATTTGGTAATGATTTCCCCTCTGTTCTTTCTAAAGTTTTCGACTATATACTAAAAAAGAAGACGAGATTCTCTTAATTCCTCTAACCTTATCTTTCATCGTTAGTATGATTTCCATAGGGACGCTCTATCCTCAGGGTTCTACTTTCCCAAACTATATTTCTACTATATTAATGATTTTCTTTCTGTCACTTTATAACCTATACGTTTTTATGAAGACAAGTCCTCATTTTATTATACAATTTTTTTTATTTTTAAAGGCATCTCTTTCTATTGCAAATGTCCGATATTAGGAGGGTTGTCTTGGAGAAGCTGACTCCTCACCTTTGTCAAATTTATAATTGGAGCATAGAAACATTCTTGTTTCCGATGCCTCAATATCTTAGTTCTTTCATCTAAATAGTCGACGTAATCTTGTTCAAAACCACAATTGTTTCTTTGGAGACCAACTCAAACCTTAGTCTGTATTAAAATATTTCTAATGCATATTTTTCTTGTAATCTTTATTGGATGCAACACAATTTTTACCTTCTAAACAAGCATCTATGAGGTTAGATGATTTGTGGCGTCTTCAGAGTCTCTTTGCATCAGTAATGTTGTTGACTGTAAATGGGAGTATTGTTCGCCCAAGTGTGGATGTGGTGATTCCACTCACATATGACTTCTTCAAAGAGTAGAATCTAGTGCTTTTCGCCCTATTAGGTTTCCCACTCTCACTGAACATCTAAAACTTCTTTCTTGTAGATAAAGTGGTGCATCATTCTCCTTAAGTTAACAGTATTTTAACGGAACTGTTATTTCAAACATAGCTCTCACAGTTACTATTCAGAGAAGGGCTTGAGCGATTTATCTATCTACATAAGCTCATCATTTCTCTCTGTAAATTCCTTAACCTAGACTTGGACTCTAAATTTTTTCTTCTCCAGTATTCTTTTCTGATAGTCTGGAACGATCTTAGATCTGATATTACCCCCAATTATTCTGACCTAAACACTAACAAATCCTGTTTATTTTTTTATGTCAGCGTTTGATCAATTGAATTTTTAATTGACATTCTCAATTCTGACGAATTTCATATTGACTTCCGGCCTTTCTTATCAGTGGATATATATATATATATATATATATATATATATAATATATATATATATATATAATATTTATATATTATAGTATATATATATATATTATAGTATATATATATATATAATATACAATATATATATATTATATATATTATTATTTATTATTCTTTATAATTTTTTTTTATGTAAAGTATTTGTCAATTATATTATATATATATATATATATATATATTATATATAATATATATAATATATATATATATATATATATATATATATATTATATATATATATATATATATATATATATTTATATATAATATATATATATTTATATATATATATATATATATTATAATATATATATATATAATAAATATATATTATATTTTTTATATATATAAAATATTATACATATTCCCACCATAGCACAAATATATATCTGAGAAATTCCGAAAAACATCCTCGCGGGAAATATTAGTAATGTTCCCAGTCACATACTTCCAATGTTTCCAATTTATGTTCCGAGATGTTACATGAACCTGAATGTTCCGACCTGTTGTGAGATTACTTGAGAATGTTCCTTTGGACATTCGCCGTAGGAATATTGTAATGTTCTTGGAAGATCCGTGATATTCTTATCATGTTCCAGATGTTATAAGAACATGAAAGATCTGTCCATTTAACTACCTGAGAATGTTCCTTGGACATCCCGCAAGAATATTGAGAATGTTCCTGTCACATTCTCAAATGTTCCAATTATGTTCTGAGAATGTGACATGAACATGAAATGTCCGCCTATTGTATTACCTGAGAATGTTCCTTGGACATCCGGCAGGAATATTGAGAATGTTCTTGGAAGATCCCGTAATATTCTTTGTTCCAAGAATTATTATTAGAACATAAAGATCTGTTCATTAACTACCTAGAAAACTTCCCTGTGAACATCCCCTGAATTTAAGAATGTTTCTTAGAATTTCGCGTGTTCAGGGAATATTTTGATATATGGTCCTTGCAATGTGTGGAATGTGTTTGACATATGTTACCAATCTTCCGAAAATAACAACAAAAAAACAACACGTACTAGGATTAACAATGATAATTATCATTATTAATCCTAGTACGTGTTTTTTTTCGGAGGTTATTCAGAAGAACGTTTGAGAGAGATTGGTGACATATGCAACAACATTCCCCACATTGCAGGGCACCATATATCAAAAAATATTCCCTGAAATTGCGGATCTTCTAGAGGCATTCTTAAAATTTCTAGGTGGGATGTGCACAGAATGTTCGTTCTCAGGTAGTTAATAAACATCTTTCTACTCCTGCATTTTTCGTGTTGTTGAATAGAATTATATTCATTAACGGATCCTTTGAACAGCTCTCATCTTCAGAGTCACTTTCTTGGTCCGTTTCCTCTTCAAAGTCGGAAGGGATCTCATTCAAAAGAGAATCAACATTGACACCATTTTGTATCGGTTTTCTTCTATGAGTACTCATCTATGGATATGGAATATATATATATATATATATATATATATATATATATATATATATATATATATATATAATATATATTATATATATATTATAATATATATATATATATAATATATATATATATATATATAGTGATATCACGAATGTGAATTTTTTGACATCTGCGGATGCGGATATCCGTGATATCACTAAACTTACTAATATAGATATATTTACCGTATATATATATATATATACTATATATATATATATATATTGATATATAGATATATATATATATATACTATATATATATATATAATATATATATATATAAAGAGAGAGAGAGAGAGAGGAGAGGAGAGAGGAGAGAGAGAGAAGGAGAGAGAGAGAGAGAGAAGGAGAGAGAGAGAGAGAGAGGATGAGGAAGAGAGAGAGAGAGAGGAGAGGAACATTGAGGATTTCGTATTATATATATATATATATATAATAGAATATTATAATATATATATATATATATATATATATTTATATATAATATATATATATATATTATATTATATATATATATATATATATATATATTATATATATTATATATGTATCAACAAAAATATATCATATGTATTATAAAATCCAAGATTTTTTCAAAAAATAATATTTAGAAATTAAAATCAAATATAACAGTTTCCATTAAAAAATGAAAATTTGGCAACCCCATAACAGCCGCTTCTTTGAAAAACCAGTAAGAAAATAATTAAAATAACAAAAAACAACTCAATTTGAATTCGTTTTTAGTGTTAAATTATTCTATATCTAATATATATCTATATCTAAAAAGTAATTTAATTAAATTATCAGAACTTACCTTTTAACACTGTAAAAACTTTATGAAAAACGCAACAAAGTTTACAGAGGGATTTTAGACTTCAACTGATAAAAACCGAATAC
>JABUQX010061646.1:35000-37071 GCA_015478945.1 Trachelipus rathkii
TATTCTGATGGATCTTGGAAACTCCGTAAAACTTGTGAGTTTATGGATATAGCATTTGTATAGGAATGTTAAGGCATTATATATAATAGTTCAGGATGGGTGATAAAATGAGTGATTTTTAAGATTTATTGAAGCTGAATGGTGAAGTATATTTTTATGAGGGTTTTTAGTGAGTATAGAGTTTATGGTGTTTTCGATTTCTGTTTCTATAAAGTGATCTATATACATTTATTTATTAGTATAATTCTGCTTTTATTTAGGATATCAACTTAATATTGTTATCCCCTTATCTGCTTACTGCTAATATAACTATGTCCATTTCTTTTAAGGTAATGAGAGGGCTGAAAAATTATTTTGTAGGATAAGATTTCGTGATATTACTTTTTATGTTGTAATAATATATTAGATAATTGTCGGTATATAACTATTATAAAGCTACTCACTTCTATATCAAGATGCAGGCTCCCATTCTGCTCTTCTGGACTATGGACTTTGTGTGATCTATCTCCGCGATATACACTACCTCCACTAGTTTTTCACACTCACCACATCTTTGTGTTTTATTTATTATAATCTATTGTCAGAAAAATTCATTCTAGTTTATACCTCAATTAGGTATTCATTATATTAGCGTAGATAACCAATAAAGACCACCATACTCCCCAATAAGCACTATTTTTCCTCCTGGTTTTAAAGGGATATGTAATTCAGGATTTGGTTGTTTATGATATTCTAATGAGTTAGTACATTTTTTGGTCACATCGGACTATATTATGTTATTATATATTAATATATATATTTATAATTTTCTATGAATTATATATATATATATATATATATATATTAATATATATATATATTATTATAATATAGAGAATTGATATAAAAGTAAGCTTTGTAACAAATTAATTATATGTGATAATGATAATTTTTGTTTGTCTACATATAATCTGTTAATTTACTTTCATATTTTTATATTTCATATTATTAAATTTTAATTATTATTTTTATATATTAAAATTAATATTTTTATTTTATACCTATTGTAAGTTCTGTGAGGAGGAGACATTGTACTATTTTTAAGTTCGAATATACGTGAATATACTAGTTAATTTTAAATATATATTATTTATCTACCTGTTTAGTTCTTAATAGGTAGGTTTTATAAAATTTGTTTATTTTTTTTATATATATTGTAAATATATTATATATAGTTAATAATTATATATATAATATATTATATATATAATATATATATATATATATATTATATAATATATATATTTAATATTTATATAATTATTAATATATAATATATATATTATATATATATTATATTATAATATATATATTATATATATAACGCGTATAGTAATAAGTATAGAATATAAATAGCTTCGATTTTCTCGCGTATTGCCTTAATTATAATAATAATGCAACTTTCCTCTATTATACTTGATATACTACATGGTATATTATATACTGAACGGAAAAAATTTTTGAAAATGTTTACTTGATTTAACATGACTAATGAGGAGTAAATTTTATATCCGATTAGTGCAGGTCCTATTAATAAATCACAAGTTTTTTGATAAATAACACAGATCATTAAATAAAAAATTTTTCGCTTTCTAAAATATATTTATATATTTATTTATATATATTATTTCTTATGTGTAATAGCGCATAATTACTCAGTATAATTTATTCTAACGCTAATTTATATATATAATATATAATAATATATATATAATATATTTTATATATAAATATTTATATATTAATAATATTATATATATATATATATATATATATATATATAATTAATTATTCCGCATCTCTTTATCCTTTATGTTATATTTAATATCTTGTGGGTATTTTGCTTGCCATTAAGGCAGATCTTTATTATTTCTGTTGAATTCCATTATTCTTATGTTATGAGAATTCATATCTTTCATTCCATTCTCAGCTCCTTTATTATAAGATTAACTGATAGTATCAACATCCTCACAATATAATTTTTATATGTTGATACGTAATTTTATAGTAAGTAACTTATATATATTATTAA
>JABUQX010061647.1:0-12500 GCA_015478945.1 Trachelipus rathkii
AATAACTGCAATTGTAAATGAATAATAATTATTATAACTCTCGCTAAACAAATTTAACTGAATGTAAATAAATATTAGACAATTATGTAAATCTGGAATTCTATTTAGATAAACAAACAAACAAATATTTAAATAAATTTTAATTAAATACCGATATAATTTGTGTATTTGTTTAATTAAAAATGTACTTTATAGATAATCAGTGAGGAACAAAGCGCGTGGTATGGGGTGAGGGGTAACTTTGAGACTGAATTCCAAGAAATAATGCATACATCACCTATAACATTTTACCGCTTTATTTATAACAAATATAATATAAAGTATTATTATTATTATTATTATTATTATTATTATTATTATTATTATTATTATTATTATTATTATTATTATTATTATTATTATTATTATTATTATAATTATTATTATTATTAATAATAATAATATATTAATTATTATTATTATTATTATTATTATTATTATTATTATTATTATTATTATTATTATTATTATTATTATTATTATTATTATTATTATTATTATTATTATTATTATTAATAATAATATATTAATTATTATTATTATTATTATTATTATTATTTCATTATTATTATTATTATTAATATTAATAATAATAATAATAATAATAATAATAATAATAATAATAATAATAATAATAATAATAATAATAATAATAATAATAATAATAATAATAATAATAATAATAATGGCAAAGGTTTACTTTCTGACAGGACTCATTTTTTGAGCGAGTGACTCGAGTCGCCGTGAAGTCGCTCAATGGTCAATAGTTGTGTCGATTGACTTAGTGACGGCGTTTGTAGAATGTGTATTATTTTATTAAATTAAAAAATAGTTTTTATATATTTTTTTAAAATTATTTCACCAGCCCTCACGTATCTGGGGTACGGATTACCCTTGTTTGCCATGCATTTATGTTAATAAATTAAAAAAAAAAAATTCATTCCATCTGATACAAGTACTTTTCAAGATATCTGGCGAGCCTAATATTGGGCGGCTCATGTTTCAGAAATTTGGGAAACGTGAGAATTGTACATCAAAACCCATTTATTATTTTTATATATAGGCAAAAGTTCAGTTTCTGATCAGGACTCAATTTTGGGGAATATGATGACTTGAGTCGTCTAGTCGTTATATGGGGACTACGTGAGTAGATTGGATTGACTCAGTGACTCAGTGACTCGAGTGACTGAATGACGGCTTGTCTAGAAATTGCTTTTTATCATGCTCTCATTTGCACATAGAAATAAGGTAGAAAATATGTAATTTTTTTTTATAATTTTTTTTTTTTTTTAACTAAAGGAATACCCGGGTAAACCGCAAAGATGGAAGGAGTCGGGTCTCTCGGCCCTACCGGTGGACAACGAGGGGGTGGCTTCGTCCCCCTCTGTCCCCCGTCGGTTCGAACCCACAAAAAAAAAAATTAAATTCTTGTCTAAAATTGTCCACTGATTACAAAAATGTCATTTGTTTTAGTGTAGGATTTGTAGTTCTCTAATTACACGCCTGTCCTAAAGTAAACTCTGGCCTAAATCTCTCTCTCTCTCTCTCTCTCTCTCTCTCTCTCTCTCTCTCTCTCTCTCTCTCTCTCTCTCTCTCTCTCTCTCTCTCTCTCTCTCTCTCTCTATATATATATATAAGGATATATATATATATTGTTATATATATATATATATATATATATATATATATATATATATAGGAGAAAGTTACTTAACGGCTACGAACGGTACTGCTAGCCCAAAAAAATAGTACATGGTATCTGACCATAAATAGACTTTCTTTCTATTATAGGGATTTGATGATTCAAATATATATAGGACCCGTTACGTTTTACGACTCCGTCTTTTTTTTTATTTAACTAAAGGAATACCCAAGCGGTAAAACCGCAAAGATGGCAGGAGTCGGGGTCTCGGCCTTCCGGGGAACGACAGGGTAGGACTATTTCTCCCCTCCGGGAGGGTCTCCGGAACCCCCTGCTCTATTTGGTGGTCGCGGGGGTTCCTCTGCCCACTACTTTGATGATAATATACTTTTTTAATATTTAATTTTAATTGTTTATTTTTTACCTTAAATTTAACAAATAATATATATATATATATATATATATATATATATATATATATATATATATATATATATATATATATATATATATATATATATATATATATATATATATATATATATATATATATATTTTTAGGACAAAAATTCAAGTACTCAAGATGAATGCCAAAAACTCAAGAACTTGAGAAAAAAATCAAGCGATGGCATCCCTGTTATGATTCTACATTGGGTAAAATGTCTAAAAATTCCTCCGCATCATAAAGTAAAAACATGAATATTGTAATATTTTTTTTTGAATTATAACTTCAAAATATAATTTCCCTATGATTTCTATATTATATTTTATATGTAGTTTAATTTATAATAAGTTAAAAATTAAAAATTTACTTTAGATCGTGGGTGTTATCATTAGTAGATTTTGTCCATATATATATATATATATATATTATATATATAAAAATAATTATATATATATAAAAAAAAAATAATATATATATAAAATATATATATATATATATATATATATATATATATATATATATATATATATATATATATATATATATATATATATCTTGAGCCTTGCCCTCAAAAAAACATCCATGTAACAAAAAATTGAAAAAAGAAAGTTTAAAAAAAAAACTATAACATCTACGGGAAAATAATTTTTTATTAATCAGGGAGACATTTTTTCTTGTAGAAATTTATTATTATTTTATTATTATTATATTATTATATTATGAATTTTATTATTTTATTAAATTAAAAATAACGCTTTTGGAAAATTTAAAATTCAGCAAAATGTTGAAAAATCTGTATGATAATGATCATTTTTTGAGAAGAACGAAGGAGTTCTTGCGCACGAGGAAACGTCAAAGTTGTCAAATGTCGATTTTTTAACTAAAGATATCCCAAGGGTAAATCAATAAAGATGGACAGAGTCGGTTTCGGCTCACTGGGGATTCATGGGGACTTCGTTCCCTTCCTTGTCCTCCGTTGGCTCGAACCCCTAAAAGTGAAATAAAGAAATTTCTAACATTTTCTCCAGAGTTACACACAAATAAAAACAATTTGGTAACTCTGCTCGTTCCTCGGTACTACTGCAGTCAGGAAGGCTGATTGAGCGTACGCTGCCCGGCCCAAGATTATACTAATATTTAAGGTGTTATTAATAAATATTAGAATAAAATTATTAATTTTTAAGTTTCATCGATGAAATTCCTTTGCTTGCTGAAATCAAAATGTTATTTATTTTCCCCTAGCTGTTATAGTCTTTTAGTTACATGCATGATGCTTTCGAGGTTAATATATATATATATATATATATATAGTAGCGACTAGACGACTCGTCGTCATCAAGGTTCCCCAAAATGGAGTCCCTGATCAGAACTGGGATTCTTTGCTATATATATATATATATATATATATAGAAGTAGTTATATATATATATATATAAATATATATTATATATATATATATATATATATATATGTTATTATTATATATATATTATTATATATTATTATATATATATATATATATATTAGTAAAGTTACTTAACGCCCAATAATGAAAATACTATAAATTAGTAAATTTACTGTATATAAAAGTAAAATTTAATTAAAAATTAATCTGAGAATCTAAATGTTTACTATTTAAAGCAAAAAAAAAAAAAAAATTTTTTAATTGCTTGTTTTGGGATCTAGTTTGCTCTGCGACATTTTTAATTAAATAAAATGTATTGGATGCTAATATGTCGAGCTGTCAAAAGAAAACTAAAATGAGAGAAAATGATTTTGTAAGGGTAACTAAACCTTTTTTTTTTTATACGAAATGAAATTTTCTACTGAGAGACCCACCACCTAACCTAATTTAACCTAACCTAACCTGATATGAGGTTATTTAACAGTTAGTGGAAAAGAATCATTTCACCCCTTGAAAATCTATTTAAGTATCATAGAGGTGCTACTCCTGTCAAAAGATTTTGATCCGACCTCCCGTTCCGTGTGGCCGTTATGTAACTTTGTCCTCTCTCTCTCTCTCTCTCTCTCTCTCTCTCTCTCTCTCTCTCTCTCTCTCTCTCTCTCTCTCTCTCTCTCTCTTCTTTTTCTCTATATATATTATATATATATATGGTTATTGCTATTATATATATATATATACTACATATATGGTTGGTTATGGTACAGCAGGAAAGAGCATAGCAGCAAAGAGTTATATAGCATATATTGCTACATATATATGTATATTAGTTGTTATATATATATATACATATATGTTGGTTATTCTGCTATTTCATATATATATATATAGCTTTATATGCGTATATATATATATATATAGCATATACATATGGCTTATATATATATATGTTACAGCAGCAGCTGAGCATAGGTTGCTGTATATATAGCATATATATATTTGCAGAAAGATATATATATATATATATATATATATATATAGTAGTATTTATATATATATATATATATATATATATATATATATATATATATATATATATATACTCTAATTCCCTGATCTGGAATCTTCAGTGATAGGATGACAGTTTTTTGGTAGCTTTGATAGTTTCTGGTGCACAGGTTTCAGCCAATAGAGACTCCTGACCATATATATATATATTATATATTATGTATAAGTAAAGTTATATATATATATATATATATATATTATATATATAGTATAGCAGCAGCAGTATGTTAAGCAGCAATATATGCTATATGTTGGTTGTTGCTATATATATATAGTAGTTATATATATATATATATATATATATATATATATATATGTGTATAGCCTGTATACTGCGCTACAAGTAAGGTGTGTACGCAGCACACGTTTCATAATTCATGATGAATACTATCCGCTATCTGCAAAAATTCGAATGCGGATACGGATAGAGAAAAATGTTGCTGAAAAGGAAAAATGATGCAGATAGAGAAAAATGATGCGGATGCGGATATCCGCTACACCTACAGTTCCTATAAATATTGTGGATCATTGACACTAATAATTTGTCAACGGAAAAACTATTTAATAGAATTCTGAGTACATGCAATCCATCACTTTATGACTGTGCATGATGCTTAACGATATAGTTGAGAATGAAAGAGAAGGATGTGAAACCAAACACAATGGTCGAGTACCGATAAGCTTTCAATTCACCATTACTTTTCCAGAAAAAAAGAGCGATTGTGGTTTTCAATAGATTTTAATTTAATCTGAAGGAAGGTCTCTGCTCTATATCCGATAACATGACAAACTGATTTGATCTGAACAGGAATAAATGTCCTAAAAAAGTAGACATAAGATCGATATAAACTGCTTCATTTAGAAATGAAAGAGAGTTAATTTTGAGGAAACAGTTGAACACAGGCTTGACTTTTGTTGAAACTTGTTCATCAGTTTTGATTACAGGTCTGTAAAGAATCCAAATGTAGTTTTTATATTCAGAGGGTGATACTCAGAACTCTTCAATAATGCAATCAGCTAACTATTGCTGAAGCACATCATCATAGGTTTTAAGCCAATTTTCTTTTTTTATTATTAAATTTTCATTAGCCTCATTAGAAATGAAGAGCAATATTATGATTTGAAATGTAGCACAGAGAATTTTGGCTACTAAATCCATTAGAGATCTTGCGATATTTTCCATGCTGCTCTTACAGCTTTGGTTTAAATCTATTTCAAATCAAGGTATTCAGATTAACCCATTCACCTCATCAGCTCTCTAAAGATTTAATTTAGTTCTCTTTTGATCACATTTCTTAGAGGTGGTTAGAAAGGTTGTTTTAGGCGCTAAAAAAGATGCCATTGGGATTCAAGCAAACCATGTTTGGTGTACTTGTATTTGATTCTTATTTTTATTTTTATTGAAATTTTGCCATTTTTGATTAGCCAGATACTTTAAAAATTTACCACGATTGCTATTAAATGGATGGCTTGCTAACTATTTCCAGGTGAAATAATGAGACTTATCTACCTTTAAAATCCAGGATCTTCTTGATCAGTTGATTTGAGGAAATATACAATAAATCAAAATGTTTACTGGAGTGTAGCTTAGCATCAACATTGCCGAAGATTTGACTGCCCAATTTGTACAGGTACTTTGGCACCCTAAAATTTGAGGCTACTTGAGCCCCCAGCTGAAAATCTATCAAATCAAGGAAGTGTAGAAGCTAAACCTAGTTTCAGCTTTATATTAGGAACTGAACTCTTAATTGCAGTTTAATATCCAGCAGGTTTCAGATAACCATATTCAGGCATGATGCTGTTCTCATGAATACCTTCAATTATCATAACCAGGAGATAGTTTTTGGGCCACAGTATCCTAGGCATTGAGATAGGGTGAAATTTTTTCTCTGGCCTTCTGATTGTGGGAGTTTGAGCACTGGAAGGTAGCCAAGTTCTTTGTTAAAAACTGGGGTTACTTTATTCCACTTTAAAATGGGGATTTTCCTTTGCTCAAAGAATAGTAATGTGACTCCTTTTATGGCAAACTTGGCATCAGAAAGAAAGTTGCTCATCATGCCCAGTGCGTTGATCGGCACCATGCAGGGATTAGGAACATTTACTGCATAAACTTATTTCATTACATCATTTTATTCTAGAATCACAATTTTGATAAACATTACATTTTGCCATTACATCTCCTTGGGACGAACAAAACTTGCATGATTTTGAATAACTTTTAAATTTAAAAGTTGAGTAATCAACACTATGAGAAGCTTCATTTCTACTAACTGGATTAGTACGAGTTTTGAAATTTCCAAAGAGGAATAAGAGTCAGGCGTACTGTTGGATTTTAACGACTCATTCGTCCTTTGATTTTCATATTATTTTTAAATTGATAATTAGGCTTATTTGAAGGACTGATTTTTTTGAAATTTGAATAAGTATCTTTGGGAGGATTTTGTTTGAAATTTTGACTTTTATTTAAGCTATTTACCTTATAATAACATAAAATTAGTGAAAATTGTAATTTACTGAGTCTTATCTTTGGTTTGTTTTTCGAAGAGATTTTGGCTCTTCGGGAAGTTTTGTAGTTTGTAGTTTGTAGCACTTACTTAACTTTGTAGTGTAAATTGATTAGTTGAATGTAAAGGAAGAATATAGAAAGATTGATATAGGAATCAAAAAGAAACTTGCCTCATTTGACCTGAACATTTTAGATTTATTTTGGACCTTTGAAACTTGATTATGAACACGTGAACGGATTGAACTCGATTTTGTAAGTGATAAAAGTGGAAATGTTATACTTTTGAATTTTGGACAATTAAGGCCAATAATATTGAAGGATAAAAAGCCACTAAACATGTGTTACAACTTAAATATAAATATTAAATGAATGAATAAAATAGAAAAAATATATGTGGAAGTATTTAAGTTTTTATAACCTGACTGTATTTTGAATTTTGTTGTTTTAACGAGATTTTTGAATATCTCATTATAGTTATCAAATACCTGGTTTAAATTTGGGCAATTGGTATTCAACTTGCCAGTAATCTCCAATTCACCACCACATTAGGCAGTTTTGACAAAACTATGTGACTAAGAACCACTAGTCCTTTTGGCTCATCAAGACATTTAAGGTTATAACTCTCAAGATCATATTCTAACGTTCAAATTTCATTAAAGCAAGCTCTGGTTGAATTATAAATTGGTTCAAAGACAGGCTTTAGAGGAATTATTATTTTAAGAATTTCATCAACAATATATTTTCATCTAAAAATTCTTTATATAGAAGTTCAAGAGCCTTATTATAATTATCGTCACTTATTGTAAGACTCTGAATCAAAGAGTATGCATACCCCTTTAATTTATTTTTTAAGCAGTGGAGTTTTATAGAATCATTTATGTTTCTCCGTAAATCTAAAGAGCTTTTAAACTTAGTTATAAAGGTTTTATAGGAAAACTTGTCAGTTTCATTGTCTTCAAAGAAACCACAATCTAGAGTTCTAAGGATAGATTCAGCTCCACAAGATCCTTTACATAAATTGCATCTTTATCAATAATATTACCAATAGGTCTACTCTCTATCTGACTAAGATAAAAATTCACTTAATGGGCTTAGAAGGAAGCTAGGTCTTAAAAGATGGGCTTTCTCTTCTTATTAACTTTGTCAAGATAAGATTGTATCTCAGTGCCAGACATTTGAACTAGAATTAAAGCTTATATGACCCAAGGGGTAAATGAAATTATGAAGAAAAAAGAAAAAAAAAAAAAGATGGTTTACCACCAGCCCAAAATATTTGAGATTTGAATTTTGAAATGGTCTAGAGGACCAAAGAAAATAATAACAATTTAAATCTTGAAGTTGAAAATGATATAGGACTATAAGGGCTAACCTTGAAGAATTTGAAATTTTTAAGGAAAAACATTGAAAGGAGAGGGTAGAGGTAGGGCATATTAATTAGGTTATAATGCAATGCTTCTTACCTCTCATATCAAACTTTGAAATCAAACACATGTATATAGATTAACTAATATAAATGACAATAGGATATAGGGACTAAGCTAGGCAGTGAAACCTTAAAACAATTTTTTGGAAACTTGGTGTAGAATAATTACTTTTTTCTAAGGTGCTCTTTATCTGCTAGGATATGATATTGGCACATCATACCCAGAGCATAAATTTTTAAACACGAAACTGAATAAGTACTTTGAGGCCTAGGCTAGGCAATTTTTTGCTTGAGTAGATTATGACTAATGTCGCTACTCTTAGAATTCTTATTTTAATAAAGTGGCGTATATATTGCAAGTGCTAAGCTAGGCATGAGAACCAAGAATGTGCAACAAACCCCTTTGGAAAGGCCCAAAATAGATTACTCAAATGAAGAAACTTGCAATTAAATGCTAAGCATATTCATTTTCGAATGGTCAAAGAACTTAAATCAATAAATTAATATTGAGAGCAATCTATTGTGATCTTACCTTAAGGCTTATTCGAAGATAAAAATTTCTTTTCTAGGTCTCTTTTTATTAGGCCTGTGTTAATTACAGAAAAACAATTTAGAGGATAATTAGATTAGTGAAAGGTAAAGGATAGTGAAAGATTTATATAGTGATGGAAATGAAAGTACCACCACAATCTGGGTGGGCACCGTTAATGAGAAAGTTAACGCCGTTAAACCTTAATCGTTAACAAAAAAAAATTAGCGGCGTTAATCATTAAAGTTCTTATCGATAAAGAATGTAACGGAAGTTAACGTTAATCGTTAACGTTAACCGTCTTCAAAATATGTAGGAATAGTAATTGTTAATTTTCTTTTATTATGATTCCAGATATTCAAATTATTTTAATGAAAAAATTATATATATATATATATATATATATATATATATATATATATATATATATATATATATATATATATATATATATATATATATATATTATATATATATATATTTCTAATGATATATATATATATATATAATATATATATATATATATATATATATTAATATATAATATATATATATATATATAATATATATATATATATATATATACACACGCTTATAAGGCCTACTTATATTTTTCACTAGTCACAAAAGAAGCAAGTTCAAGTAACGAACGAAAGAAGTTAATGACTCATTGAACGGGCAGCAATCACTAACTTTTTTTTCTTCAGCAAACCAATAAGAAATGAGAATACAACATAAGAAAAACATGTTAAATATTACTAAACTAAAGTAAGAATAAACACATTTTGAGCCATTTAGAGGAGCGTTTAGGAAATTTTGAACAAAAAAAGTTTATCTCTTATCAAAATCGAATCTAATACAATTTAATAGAATCTGATAAGAAAATATTTTATAAACTCATAAATTAAGGTAACGGTTAACGGATGCAGGGGAAAATTTTAACTCGTTAACGTTAACTCACAAATGTAACTCGTTAATAGTCCGTTACTTCTTTTCGAAATTAACGAAAGCGTTAAAATTTAACGAAAAAATAACTAGTTAATTAACGGATTAACGCTTTAACGCGTTAATGCCCACCTTTGAGAATTTTTATACATAAATATTAAAGCCTAATAAATTAAGCCAGAGACAGTTAGAAGCCAGGTGGATTTGTGAAATACAAATACCACTACATCTTAGCGTTCAGTACACAAAGTTTAACAACCACCAAGGTTCAATTTATTTTGCATTACAAAATGAGTAATTTTATTTATTAATTGATTTAATGAATCAATTAATAAATAACTAGAAATATTAATAAATAAGTGAATAAAAATTAAATAATCAATTATCTTTATTAAATATCTCATCCTTAATAGTTAAATAAAAAGTTGATTAAAATAATGCTAAAATATGTTTTTAAAATAATTAAATTTAATCCACAAAGTAGATAAACTTTAATTTTAATTGAATGAAAAACTTCGTAAACTGATGGCTTGCTCCGTCTGATGACACATCCGCCTCATTTCAAAATACGTTTAGAAAGTGTTATTAGCCTAGTCAGTGCTAAATTAGCTTAGGCTATTAGGCCTCAAAAAATAAGGAAGTAAATGCGAGTAGGCTAGTCAACTTCACAAAATATCAGGGATTTGAGTTAATATTTTAATTGAATATTAATCTGGAAGTTGTTTTGTAGGGTTCTTGCATTTTTTGTTGTTAATATATCTAGGCCTACGCCTTAGTTTAACCGTAATAGGGTGAGTCTTGTTCCATCAGCCGTAAAGTAGCTTATTTTAGAACCTAGCTTTTCACGTCCATCAAGTTTGCAAAACATTTTAGCGAAAGATTTTTTAAGGACAAATATTAAATACTTTTTTCAGTCTATGCTGTGCTTTTTATAAAAATCTGTTTAGAGGCCCTTTCTTTAAACAATTCCGCAGATGATACTAAAGTGGCTACCTCAGTAAGGAATAGTGATGGATGTATTAAGATTCTAAATGATCTTGATAAATTTCTTGGGTGGTCAGATAAGTGGCTAAGGAATTTTAATAATAAAAAGTGTTAGGTTCTTCACCTAGGTTACTCGAATAAAAGTTTAATAGTCAAGCAGAACAGAACCACTCCATCACCTATTTTGGTAATTGTGTAGTATTACTGACTTGGGTTCAAGTAAATACTGTATTAAAACTATAAATGGTGGTAAGGTGGTAATAGTAGTGCAGAGGGGTGTCACCCCCGATTTTTATAAAAATCATAGGATATACTTTAAAAAAATAATAATGAAGAATAATGAAAACTAAAATCGTTGCTCTCTTTAGGAAAAAAAGTTACAGCCTTTCAAAGTTATTAAAACTTTTATAGACTTTTCATTTTTGATCCATCAAGGTTAGGTCTCATTTCAGACCCTCTAGTTCAGGTTACAATAAGTTTTGTTAGGTATACACAGAAAAAATCTATGTAGAATTAACAAATCTTTTATAACCTGAACTAGGATCAGGGTTAGCAAAAAAACGTTTTTTTTTGAAAAAGCTCAGTGGGCCTGGGTTTTTTAATTTTTTTTCACCTAAAACCCGAAAAAATAGGAAAATTATTTTTTTTTATTTTTTCTTTCCTTTTCAGTAATAACTGCAATTTCATATTAACTTAATTGTTTGTTTTCAATTTTGCTACGGGGGGCAAGCTATTATAAGTTTGATTATAATAGTAATGCCAAAGACTCTGGGATCCGGAAGAAAACTAGAAAATGAATGGACTGAAGTTCTGAATGTCTAAGGCACCAGCAAAGTAAAATGTAAATATTACAGTGATGCAATTAGCAATAAAATTGAAAAAATAAAAGTGCATCTAAAAAAATCTTGTAAGCGCTTGTCATATTCTGGCAAATCTAGTGAATCAAGTGCTAATACAACCGTTGAAAGTATGGATCTTACAGATGTAGAAGAAAGGGATTCATCTAATTTTTGATGGCTGCAAGACATTCAACAATGAAAACATGGTTATCTGTATCTGACACATCAAAAACTCAAAAGAAATTGTCTAAATATACCATTAAAATGACAACTGCACAAAAAGAAATTCTTGACCCAAAAATTTTCACAAAAAATATTAATAGTAACGCTCTGAAAATCATAACAATTCGGCTTTTTTCCGTTCATGTAGGGATGAGGAATCACTGTTGAAATGCGTTTCAGATTATCAATATTGATATTATTTTTTTTATAATCAATTTTTTTTACTAATTTCCAGGAATCGATATTATAGACAAAGTGTACGTAAATAATATCAAAGAAAATAAAAAAAAATTATAAAAATATTTGTGTGTAATATACAATAAAAAAAAAAAGTACAAATTAATATCACACAAATACGAAATATATATATATATATATATATATATATATATATATATATATATATATATATATATATATTTAATATAAATATATATATCAAACAAAAAATAAATA
>JABUQX010061647.1:20000-26518 GCA_015478945.1 Trachelipus rathkii
TCATACACTACAATGTTAAAAAAAATTGACAAATATGTAATTTATTATTATAAAAACACATCTGAAATAATCAATAATAATAAAAAATCACTACTTTAATAGCTACCCAAAAGTCATAAAATAATAATTCTACTAAATACCTGGTAGCTTATTAAAAAATTTGGAATTATTTTTATTTACAAACTTCCCAGTCTCCCAAGAAGTGAGTAATTGTAAACAAAAAGGAATATAAAAAAAATCTTGGGAATTGCTGTCTTGTCCCCCTTGGCTTGTCTTGGTCAATATCCATTTCCGCTAAGGGGATTGCTTAGGTCTTGCTCTCAGAGATAGCAAGAAGGTAAATGCTCCGGCTTCGAAAAAAAACCTAAGCGAGAACAAGAATTTAGTACATAACAAATCGCCCGCCACCCTCTTTGGTGTGAGAGATTCTTAGCAAACAAATGCATATATTTCACAAAACAAATAACTTTTCTTAAAAACTTTATTAAAATACAGAATTGAACAAAACATGATTTCAACATTCATGTACTTTTCCACAATGTTTGATTTAAACTTTAATTCTTCCCTTATTTAACAATATTTTACTAATTTTAACTCTACCTAACATCTCTTTTCACTTACCCTGTATTTTATGGTTGAATGAAGCTTTATTTTCCTTTAACTTCTAGGCGAGAGGGTCTTAAATTCTTTTAATTCTTTAAATTCTCGAGAGTCAGAATCATTTTATTTCTTTGTTCTATAAATTTCCAAACTAATGGATGTCTTCAATTTGTAACGGTGTCTCTTCCATATTTAAATTTTGCTGTATTGAAAAAAAATTTGTTCCGCTCACTTTGTTTTTTCCAATTTCGTTTTTATTATTGTCTTTATACTATTATTCTCCACTTTTCTTTTCAACACCCACTTCCTATTGTTTTTCCTTTAATTTTACTTACTGTGGGAGAAAGAGAAGAGAAAGAGATGAAAATATCAAACCCTTCAATATATCGCTATATAATTTGTAAATAAATAATTAAAATTTACATTTAGGGATAATGGCAACTTTGCCCGTGGAAAAATTAAATGGTAATAAAGAGATGTGCAAGGCAACAAAAATAAATCAAATTTTATAGGCCTAAAACTTAGGTATTTTAAAGATTTAAATATTAATTTTTGGTATTACAAAAATAAAAAAGTTTATTTAAATGTTTTTTTTAAAAATAGAATATTTGTTTATTAGTTCCCTAGGGAAAAAAAAAAAAAAAAAACTTTTAAAACAAATGTTAAATTGTATGAAATGTGTAGTAGTATATAGGCCTTTTATCTTTGCTTTTGGGAGAAGCACAAGGCAGTCTCAACCTTTTATAATGACATGAAAAAATTGCTTATTCAATTTTCGAAGATCTTGTCCAACATTTTGTTGTAAAAATTTTTACAATAATCTTTTTATATGTAATATATATATATATTCTTTCAAAATGATAACCAATTTTCAACAAAAATGAGGATTTTTTATCACCTAACTTTAACAAAATGTGTAAGAAGATCGATCATTTAATGATAAGCCATGGCCCTAAGATTCGGTCCATCTTGAATACATTTGTACTTTAGATCAAATACCTCTTATTTCCAGGCCCATAGTTTCACCTACTATACATTAACAACAGGTAACAACATACCCTCATGTAAGACCCTAGCGCACTCCAAGACTTAGTCCCTTAAACATGGACCACCAATTGATTTAATTGCAACCAAGCGCTACTTCCCCTACCATTCAACAACTTTCCTACTACATACTTCTGCATCATCCGTCCCCTTTACATCCAACATATGTATATATCCTGAAATATTTAAAACTCAGACACCTTGTTTTCCAGCTGCTCACCTCTACATAACTTCCACACGAGGGACTGTGGGCCCTGTCCTCACTCACATAACCATAACCTCCGTTTACTCTCCTTCTTTTATCCCTAGCCTTTTTACACACTCCTGTCAACCTGCCAATCCCTCTACTCCAATCCTCTCAAGCTCTCCTTCAGATTTACGCACACAAAAACCAAATCATGTCCACATAATAGGTAGGGTCCACCTTCCCACATGTCTCTCTTCCATCCTCCATCATTATCAAACACCTTCCCTTGCCACCCACCTCTAATTCTTTCAATACCCCATCCATTACAAATTGAATAACCAAGACAGAACCTTTTATCAGATTCCCTTGCCTCACTCTAGCTGCCGCTATTAATATTAAACCAATATCTTTCAACTCTTTATTCTTACCCATGCTTCACTATCGTCATACATACTTATTGATTCCTCAGAAGCCTTCCCACCAACAAACCATATACCATTAACACATCTGCCATAGAGGCTTCCATATTAATCCTATAATACCTGTGGCATCTATATATATATATATATATATATATATTATAATATATATATATTTATATATATATATATATTATATATAAATATATATATATATATAATTATATATATATATATATATATATATATATATATATATATATATATATATATATATATATATATATATATATATATTTGTTAATATAATATTAATATATATAATCATAAAGTGGGGCAATTCTGTCCAGAATTTGGGGTACTCAAAATGCTAAGGTTCATGTTTTTTTTTTGTTTTTTTGAAAAAAAATTTTTTTTATTGTTAATGTTATCCTTTTTGGGTAGAATTAGTATAATTATATGTGTAATAATATAATACTAGGCTATGAGAAATATTAAGAAGTCCGAAAAGTGCGTGGACCGAATTGCCCCACGATTTTTGGGGGTTAATTTAATTTAACAATTTTTAAAATTAAGGGGGATTTTAGGGGCAAATCGGTCCCCTTCAATTTTCACATCCCTAAGAATCATCATTAAGTGTATTATTGATAAACTATGATAAAACCCAGTTTCATTTTTAAACAATAATGGTATTACAATAGTATTTTAAGAAATTGGGATAATAAAAGTTTTATAATTTGTGAATAATATAGCATTAAATATAAAGAGTATTACAGTATGGAGGTAGGTGTCTTATTTATAAAAATATAATGGTAAACTTTGTCTTTACCAAAAATTAACCACAAAATATATATATATATATATATACAGTTTTATAATATAAATAAACTCAGAAGGAATGTCAACTTGGCATACTATAAGATATTATTAAACTATAGTTGGTAGTAGTGTCATTAACCAGATTAGTTTCATAATAGTTTATGATGTTTGAAGGCGCAGCACTCTTGGCGGTGTTGTTTGAAGTTTGTCTGATTAGCTTCCCCTCATCAATTTCAAGTAAGGCTCTGGCAACATCATCTTCAGAGTATCCCTTTGTATCCTTCCATGCTACTTTTATGTAAGTGGGAACCATCTTGCTGAAAAAAATTGTACAAATTAATTATATGAAAAAATTTACCTACCTCTCTTGCTGTAAAAGTGTAAAAATTATTTTAAAACATTATATTTCAAGACATCTTATTGTAAGAGAGTATTAAAAAATTTAATTTAATGAATATTTCAATGTGGACCTATTTGCCCCACGCAAATTTTTAAACCTGGACTGAATTGCCCCATGTTATAATTTTTATAATAAAATATATTTATCTCTTACCTGAATGACTCCAACAATTGCATTTAGGTTATGAACCATTTTTAAGTACTATATCTTGGTAACATAGTACAATTATTTTGACCTGTATGATCCTTAGCAATAAGCCTAAAATTTACCCTATTTTATAGTGCTCTGGAAAAAAAAAATCACAAAATTAATGGACTTAAATTAAAGGTTTCATAAAAAATTAATACCTAAGACATAAAACCACATTATTTTACATCTTTAAAGATATATATATTTTACATTGTAAAGCCATTTTGGTTCACCACTGGACTGATTGCCTCCATGTGGTCCGAATGCCGCCAATTTATGGTATATATATAATATATATATATATATATATATTATTATTATAATATATATATATATATAAATATTATATATATATATTATATATTATATATATATATATATTATATATATACGGTATTATAAACGGTATATATATATATATATATATTATATATATATATATATATATATATATATATATATATTATATATATATATATTAATATATTAGTCTATATAATATATAAATATATATTATATATATATATATATATATATATATATATAATATATTATAATATATATATATATATTATATAATATATTATTTATAAAGTAACAGTCAAAGCATCTAGGTTAGGCCTATGTTTATGGCAATGTAGATAACATCTGGTTAGGTTTAGGCCCTATAGCATCATACAATCTATAGGTTAGGTTTAGGCCTACAGCCTTGATTATCCATAAAAGGTAGGTGTTGATTTAAGACTCCTAGTCCCATCATAACCTAAGGTAGGAGGGAAACCTAGCCTGATGGACGTACATTGCTGTAAAGTAAACGCTACTCTAAGTGGTTTTTTCACTTTCCTTTTCATATATATATATTATAAATATATATATAATATATATATTATATATTATATATATATATATATATATATATAATATATTATATATATATATATATATATTATATATAATATATATATATATATAATATATACTGTATATATATATATATATATTGGGTTCACACTTTTCTGGAAAGTCAGGGGAAAGTCAGGGGAAAGTCAGGGGAAAGTCAGGGGAAAGTCAGGGGAAAGTCAGGGGAAAGTCAGGGGAAAGTCAGGGGAAAGTCAGGGGAAAGTTCAAAAAAGTCAGGAAATTTCAAAATTCAAAAACATGAAGAATTATCCATAGACCAAAAGTTGCGTATTTTTGAATATAATTTTTTTTTTCCTTAGTATAAATGTGGAATAAGAGATGTATTTGGATAAGTGAATGAAAAAAAGGATGGGCGAGGGAATGACATTCCATAAATCACTTCTATCCTGTTTCTTTCTATTTTTAGTTCGTTCACTATTACCTACTATTCTTCCTATTCTGTTTGTAGAGGTTGTTCAAGTTCATACCTTTCGAATTGCAGGTGATTAGCTATATGGATGTGTCTTAGACTGTATGACTTATGACTTAATCTGTTCATATCTTTTTCTTTTTAGGGATTTATAATTTTTTTGAAGGTGTTTTTTTTTTTAAGGTTTGACGAAGTGATTTTTTGGATTTTTGTGCAGTTGAAGAATATTTTATTTTTATTTATAAAATGACTCAACCAAAAAAACTAAACTTTAAACGACCAGTGGTTGATGTCAAAGTGAACCCACAGTTTTATCAGGTGGTTGGGGGTAAAGGACCCGATAGTTCCAAGGCATACTGTAAAGTATGTAAAAAGAACTTATGATCTATCTAACATGGGAGCCGCCAAGCCGAAGTTTCACATTCAGAGGGGAAACTCTTTTGAATTTAATCAAGAACTCAGCAGGACCAACCATCGTTGAAAAACTTTTTCGTTACGTGTTTCCTAATAATAACAGAATATTAGTGACAGTGTGTGCACTGAAAATTATTTCATTCCATCAACTTCTAATCAATCCTCAACCGATTGTAAATGAGCCTGAGTGTTCTCCCTTAATAAACCAAACGCAAACCCCAGTTTTATCAATCACTTTCCATCTTTTTGCATTAAAAGATGATGTTACAGGATCTGAAATACCATGGGCATTAAAGGGTGGATGATAAAATGTCTGTAAACTCGTGTTCAGATATACGGGGAAACATTTAAATTAATTTTTCCAGATAGTGCTGCTGTAGTTTCAAATTTTAAAATGGGGCTGATGAATGTAAATATGTGATTAACCATGGACTTGCTCCCTATTTTTCCTAGAAGGCAAAAGCACAATACACTTCTACTTTGCAGTGAAGCTCATTCTACCCTTGAATTAAAATTCAAAATATTTTTTGATGGTGACTGTCTTTTTAAGAGACTTAATTAGTTTTTTTCTTCTATAGTACCTGGGAATCAATGTTATGTGGAATTGTGGCAAATTATAAAATTAGGACTGATATTTTTCCATGGAAATGTGACAGTGGAAGGGGGGTTTTCTATAAATTAAAAGCAATTTTAGTGGAGAATCTAAATGAACATAGTCTGATTTCTCAAAGAACAGTGCACAACGCTATAAGATCTCATGAAAGTATTCATAAAGTTCCAATACTCAAAAAATGTTGACAAACGTAAGAGCTGCCCCATAGGAGATATGAAGACATCTCAAGAGTCAAAACAGAACCAAAGAGAAGAAGAGAATAAAAAGGTGAAAAAAGAAATTATCCATACAGATCTTAAAAACTTAAAGAGCAGAGAAAGATGTTAAAATGAAAAGCTTTTGACAGAAGAAGACGCTATAAAAATAAAAAATTCGGAATGCTTAAGAAGAAAAAGTTAACCTAAACTTTTGTGACTTTTGTGATCACAGTGTACGTTATTCACCTAGGCTATTAATGTATAGCTTTTATTTATTTTCTTTTTGTATACAATAAACTGTTTACT
>JABUQX010061648.1:0-10000 GCA_015478945.1 Trachelipus rathkii
GTGAAGTAACTAAGGAATGGGGCGAAAACCATAATATGAGGTAGGTTTACTGAGGTAATGCATCGGATAGTAAGTATCTCGACTCGTTCCCTTTTTTCTTGAAAGCATGCTGAGGTTTTGGTGGGAGAAAATGGAAGCCATGGGATTACCCTCATTGTGAAATTTCTCAATAGCTAGTTGAAGATTGGCCTGTAATACAGAGAAAAGAGCAGCTTGGCTACTCGGCTAGTATATTACACCCATATCAAGTTACACAAGTAACCGAACATAGAGAGAAAATGAACGTTACGCTGGGATATGAAGTAACAAAATGGTATTTAATCAAGAGCAAATAGTAGTTAAAAACTTATAGAACACCTGCCCTGCGGAACGCCTTTCATAACTAAAGAGTAAAAGTTGGCGTGTAAGAATAGAAGAGCACCGGAAACTTGTGGAATCTGTTTGACAAAGAACTATTTAATGAAATTAGAGGAGAAGTTGAGATCCAGCTTATAAAACCGAGCGAATAGACGAGTTTAAGGAGGAATCCCAGTTCATAACACAACACGATAATGTATCAAATAAAGCTTTTATCAATGTCAAGAAGAAACTCATGAAGGAACAGCCACGAGTATGAAGAAAGGACCTTTCACCGAGATGTCAGTGGTCTAGTTTTACAAGGGGTCCGGGTATCCCGATTAACCGATATTTTGCAGAAAAGCACCAACTGAGTTGAAAAAGGCCATACTCCGGCGACTCACTCGAAAAACAGCGCGGAGACATAAGCAACGGCCTGAAAAAGACATTAGTTACATCCATTAGATTTAACAGGTATGGCCAGCTTCAACACGCCTCAAGAACATATCGAGTCTTTGTGTAAGTATATAAATACTCACACAGTATGTCCGGATATCTTCCCACACGCGTATTAGGGGATAGGAACTTAAAAAGCTAGTGAGCCACATTAGATATTGGATACAATACGCACTATCGATCCAGATCTGTGTTTATAGAAGATACGCCAGAAAAAGCAAAAACTGCTGCTACGCACTGCCGACGCAGGCATGCTATGTGACAGACAACGACAAGTATAAACAAAACATTACCTGATAAATCAGTGTACATGGACGCAATGAGCACATTATACGTCATTTGCTACAATGCTCTAGAGCGAAGTTCATGATACTCTGCCTGGCATTAGTTAAAAAACGATCGATTGTTCAGGTATGATACTCTACCCCTCTTTTCGCTGTTGAAAAGTCTGCATGGGCAGTAGTAATTCTCAGTTTCCGAAAGGCTTCAGGATAGCTCAACGTCGGATATGATCAAAGCCATAATACTAATCAGCATGACTTAATCACAACACCTTCACACCAAAAAAAAATCACTATCTCGAAACTTGTCTAGCCAACAGCAACCATATAACCCTTACCCACTGCATCCGTCTCATCCTCAACTCTCATCAAGCCCTACAAAACCCTAAGCCCAGCAGGAGCGGAAATCGATACTATAAGCTATCTTGCGTCTGCCCCCAAAATAAACGGAACCAGGCACTGATAGGCCTGACATGGTAGATTTAATTTCGGAGCGAACGAGAATATCTACCTATTTCTAGATGTAAAACTTTCCACACTAAAGAAAGGCGGAGCTCGATGCGAGAAATG
This sequence comes from Trachelipus rathkii, assembly GCA_015478945.1. Classification (NCBI taxonomy): domain Eukaryota; kingdom Metazoa; phylum Arthropoda; class Malacostraca; order Isopoda; family Trachelipodidae; genus Trachelipus; species Trachelipus rathkii. The sequence goes on from JABUQX010061648.1 coordinate 1,644, forward strand.
TTAACCCCAGATATGAATAATGCCTCAACCGTTCGACAAATATTGTTACTAGACATCCCGAACCAAACACACCCCACGGCTGTTGTGACGATTAATTCGCACAGAGACGCATCCATCGCATACGCCCGCGACCTCTTTACTTAATACAGAATGACATAGTTTGGGTGGTCGACAGGGTCGTTCTATATAATATTCGCAGCGTCGTAGACGCTCTCTTCTCTCATATACACGGTTGGCCCTATGTTGCGCAAACACTTCGGGCCCACCCCCGGTATCGCCGATCACAGTCGTCCTGCCTGAGCAAGACTCCGGAGAGATGTGCAAGCTCACTCCGCTGCAAGATGACTAACTATGTTGGAAGAAGCAAACAGGATAATCAACAGCCTCGCAAAATAACCACTTTAAAAATTGAAAAGAGCAGAACAAAGACGGATAGAGGAACCCAGGCTGTGGCTGATACAAAAACGAGCCCACTCAGCGCGAAATCAATAACGCCAGCTGCGAGGTTGGCGTTTTCTAGCCAATTGGTCCCCCGTCCTTCTTGCAACAAAAAGCCACCATATGTAGCTCCTACGGTTATAGCAGGCTAATGATCGCCTACGCACACCAGAATAAATAATCAAAGCGGGAACCCCCGACAGGTACCCAAACGATACCAACAAAGGAATGGCAAACACAGAAATAGTCGAATACACGAAGAGAAGTGTGTCGAATATCTAAACGATCATCGGTGGGAGTATCCTGTGTTTAAGGCATCCAGGGAAGAACGGTTATGGTACGATCTATAAGGATCATTGGGACATTCAGACGCAAGTGACAAGAGTCCCCCATACATGGGGTGGCGGCACGGCATATGCCAATGTCACCTAGTAATAAAAAGCCTACAAAACCCGGAGAAGAGTGAGTCTGTTGTGAAAAGATTCTGCTAAGTCGACATTAGTTACAATATCACATTCACCTTAGCGCAGCTAAGATACTGAATTAGACGACAATATAGTAATGTCGATCGAGACAAGATGATTCTTGGATCGCGTCCACTACGTCTACTGACATATATGGTATGAGAGTAAGGATAAGCGACGCGAATATTACGAGGGGACATCAGCCGACATACTCGTTTGAAATAAGAGTATTATCCTAGCTTCCCTCCTTCACAACCACGTATAGATACCACCTTTTCTATTAAGAATGTTAACGGCAACATCTTATCAACTTCAGTAACAAATTGGTGAAAAGAAGTCCACGATTGACATATTTGTCGAAGTTCCTCGACTACAACAATCTATAAACAAGCTTCTCGAGTGTAGACCTATCTAAGTTGTTAATTAGTTGAAACAAGCTCTCTATCAGAACCATTAGAAGAATCTTAGCTCACGACCAATCTCCCATTGCACGAGAAAAGTAGTCCACATAAGGTGAGTTTTAAGTTAATATTCAGATGTGCGTTATCATATTAGAGATAATTGATCCTCATAAATGTGACTGGGGGAATGTTGGAGGTGGTAATCAGACTAAAGAAGGGAAGGTTTGAAGACACGTATGGAGTCTCGGCGAGGAGGGGGACAAACCTGAGGGATGGAACAGGGTAGAGTACATACACAGGAGATTTGGTTAAGGTTGATAGACCATCTTTTAGGGAGGAGTATTCAGATGTATTATGGTGAAAAGAGCTTCACACATAATGACGAGATTAAGTTATTCCAATTTCATATCACAAATGCCAACTTGTTATAAGTGAGGTTTGGTTGGGTAATAGATTAAGAGTTACAATTCACGTAATGCTCATATTTCTTAGATGATAAAGAGCAAGTATCAGAACCCAGCTATGGCCAAAGCAGATTTCAGAAATGTGGGAGGGGAATAGAAGGGTTTCCAATGGAAAATGGAGGAAGGAAGGTGTACTTCGGAAGGGTAATGTCTTGTCTTGAGACTGTAATTGGGGGTTACGACATCGATTAATACCAGAATTATATGGGAATTGATCGAATGAATTGCAAGAGCTTCTCGATTCTGGAGAAATTCCGATATAATCATCAGCAGAAGTGATTTGCGAATTGAGAGATAGTTTGATAATTGGAGATGAGGGACACTCTGGTCCTATCATTTCAATGCTTCCAGCATCAGCCACCTTGTCTTTGTGACTAAAATTAGACAATGAAATCAGAGTTGTGAGTTGTTAGCATTCAGACACTAAAGTTGTGGATTTAGTTTCGGGTACACGTCTATTAGACGCACATTTTGCATCTCATGTCATTCAGAAGAGACTTATGACGAGCGTATCTTCTAGGTTACATATCTGTACCAGTCCAAGGGGGTTACTGTGTTATGGCCTCTAAGAATTCGGATTTGCTTTATAATTTACTCTACAACAGGAATACCATCCATACTGGCGACTGTTCTATATACTATATGTCGCTTTATAAAAACATCTAGTTACCAAGAGAGTAATATGAACGATAGTAGAAGGCGGGCCATTAAGGCAACCCCAAAAAGAGGACCGGCATCATACTTATGCATATAGTTTGTCGACGTCACGCAACTAATAGGTGAGTTAAAAAAAGGATTCAAGTAAGATTGCAATAGGAAGTGTTTTCCAATCTATACTGTCAATATTAAGGACTGAGCTAGCTTAGTTCATTGAGAATAGCCTCATTGTTGAAGCAGCTTTCAAGCTTCATCACAGAATAGGCATTAGCTTGATGGCTCTTGGACGGGAGATTCATCAAGGGGCCTGTTTTGTGCCTTTGAGAAGTTGTAGTGTGGGCCGTACAGGGTAAGACTGGTTGCAGTCTTGCCTGAGTTTCACGGATTTGGACGAGACGGAGTTATATTTAAGGTAGGGTTGTGTTGGCGAATTAACCCGTGGAGGCGTGGGGTAGCTGTAATTGTGGCGTAAGATGATTTTTGATTTGTCTGATAATTTTTCTTGAGCTGGCGTATAGCATCTCTCCCGCTCAATTTATGTATAGTACATAGCATCTAAACCTCCTTTCAAAAACAGGTAAGACGTGGCATTTTGAAAAGAGGAAGCACTGTTGGGGTCCTTTGGCAGTTTCTGCAGTAGGGGTATTTCACATGGAGTGTGAAATAATTCTCCGCAAATTGGGCATATGTCTTCCTGTCCCTACAGTATTTTCGGGGATGACCAACCGTTTGACATTTGAAGCACGTCTGGGTCGAGGGATAACGTGCGACACTGTAACTTTGTGAATCCCCTATTTTTTGACATTTGTAGGTGATACCAGTGGGTGTGTAAAGTCAGTAGTAAGCGGGGGTTTGGTTTGTCAAGAGGATTTTCCCGGCGAGGGGGAAATCTATAAATGTTTGTGCCGGAAAATCTTCTCTGTTGAGTTCTCTCCAAAACGACAGCTGTTGTTCTTCGCTCCTTGAATAGGACAATAAATAGATGCTTAGATGTGTTCTTCTAATGTCATCAAGGATAGAAATAATAGGAACATCTCTAAGAGACGTTAAGGATGACAGAGAATGGAACTTTGATTTCGGTTAGCCGCTTTTACGAGAATGGACCCATTCTCATTAATGTGACTGGAGGTCTTCAACTCCTGGGGCTTTTTCGAGTGCCCTACTGAGAGGAATGGTTCTGTGCTTAGTAAGAGCTTTCTTTGGAGGTAGTGATCGCAGTATGTAATACATCGGGAATGACACTGTCTGCCTGCATTCCTGGAGGAGGTGCAGCATATGATAGTAAAAGAATGAGAACGACTATTACGCGGGGTACTTTTGTGGGATTGCCCGGACCGTTGGGGCCTGAGGTGTTTGGGGTTTGCTGGTCGACGAATCGATGAATTTTTGCGAAGGACCCTCAGGTGTAAGAAGAAGAAAGCAAATCATAGGTACCAGGTCTAGAATTAGTAGGGACCGTGGTAGGGCCAGGCTGGGAAGCTGAATCAGATGGTAATTGGTTGTTGTTGTTGTTGTTGTTCGAGCTCGACTTCGTGATCTACCAGTAGAGGTTATTCGTTCATAGGCTTTCGTTCCATAAAAATTTTTACCACAAACTTCGTCTCAATGGATGAACAGCATAACAGATAAAGCAAATGAGACATAACGTAAATAACAGGATGGGCTTGAAAGGCGTATATTTCATAAGGAAGGGTAATCTTCTTCTCCACAGCAGGTCACAATCCAGAGACCAACACAACCACCCGGACCCCACCCCGTAGGGTAGGGTGTGGATGTGGCTCGGCAGATCTCCCAGCAACTCTAACGTGGTGACCCACCCCGTTTACCACACGACGCACCTATTAGTCTTCACGCAAAGTATGAGATTATACACACAAAGCGCAGAAAACAGCCCCCCCAGTGGTTAGCCAGGGCTAAGGTTCCCTAAATTGGCGGCCCGGTCCAGAGGTGAGCGTAAATGACCGGTTTTTAAACTGTACCCTCATCCCACGGGGAGGAAGTGTGGGTGAACTGATAAACCCATGCAGGAAGAGGCACCGGATGGTCCCATGGGGCTGTCAGGAAAAGGGAAAGGGCAACATTATCAATTATTGAAGGGCTTATGGGCTGGGAATTCAAAGTCCAGTTTTTCGCTCTAGGACACTGAAAGGCAGTATACCCGCCCAACAGTATCCCAGAGAGGCCACCCACCAACTGCAATGGTACTGGAGCGGGTGGGATATATATATATATATATAGTTATAGGATATATATATTATATATATATTATACTATATATATATATATATATTATATTTATATATATATATATATTATATATAGTATAATATATATATATATATATATATATATATTATATATATTGAAAGGGATGCCATTTTGCCAAATAGCATTGGTACTCCTCGCGCTCTTTCGTAAGTAATATGACCTTTTGAACTTTTTTTTTTACAATTTTCTCACGTTTTTGACCAATAATGCTCAGTCACGTCCCTTTTTAACACATGTTGACCCCTTTTTCCAATTCATGCCCCTTTTCCCTTCATTACACCACCCCTTTGCACATACCAGGCACTTTTGTTAGTAATTTGGAACTCTTCACCGTTGCAAGAAATGGTGTGAGTGCCTTGTCATTGGTAACATGCCCACCTGGCACTCCCTCTATGTCTCTCTATGCGATTTTTTGCAACAATGCAATATTCTCGAGTGCCACATGTTCCATTTTAACCCTTTGACATCTTTACCATGAAGTCACCGCGAGTTGGATCTTGAGACGGTGGTCACCATGCGATCCACCGACAAAACGTGTTCATGCTGCCAACTTGGATTTTTATTACGTGGTTCATCAACAACACGTTCCAGCCGCCAACTTGAATTTTTATAATCGAGATGTCATAACAACAAGTAAGTTTGAGTAAATTTCCAACCATCTTCATCATCATTTTCACCTAGGATACGAACGTATGTTCATCAGGACCAGAATTCGAACTCTTGACTTTTGGGAAAGAAGCCGATACCCGTTTTGTCGGGTCACAGTGGATATTCAGTGGAGTTTATTTAAAAGCTATTTTGGCCGTATTAATTTTTAAAGAAAGCTCATTTATTTGTACTATAACTAATAAATTTTTTTTATTTATTTTCTTTCTGAGGTATAACTTTTAAATTTTTATTTTCGATGTATTACAGTTAAATATTATTAATTATGTAATTGATAATGCAATATTATTTTAAACTTACCATTATTTTCACATTTTTCGGGTTATTACGTAACACGTACCATGTAAACCAAGATTTCACCGTAAGTTCTTTATTTTAAAGAAAATTTTACCGTATTTATTTATTTATTACTTATTGATTATATATAAATAATTGAATATGTGGTTGGTATCACATCACTCCCCTGCAACAGGATTTTGATTGCCTGGACTATCCTATTGCTGCTTGTCACTAACTGATGAATGAATCTCTGCTTTGGCTTGCCAAGCTTTTGTAAAGTTTCAAAAATCTTTTAAAATATGTATTGAGATTAACGGCTACGAGATAAACAAGCGTAACCATTTAGTAACATACATTGATTAAACTATTGTATCTAGACAATTTTGTTGTTTTATTACGTTATTCTTTTGTTTTTGTTTTTGTTTTCACTTTTTTTTCCTTGATATTTTGATAGGAAAAATTATCGAATAAATACTGGTGTGAGTCAACTGCAAAGACGTTGACTCAAGTTGAGTCATAGAAGTGGAGCCAGTATGGGGAATTCTCTGGAAGGGGGGACAAAGTCCCCTCAGTGGAGACCCCGTCCCCCTCATGCTATACACTGATAGTATAGCGATTCTTATACGAAGTTATTGATTTACTTTTAAAATATCCAAACCCTTTCCCAATGATCTAAAATACCAAGAAATATATAACTATAGATTATATCACCTTTAAATATGACAACGCTCTAAGTACCAAATTTTTAAGTGCTGCTTACATATCTTCTATTTTATTATACTTTTTATTTGCACGTTTCAGAAGCATTATTTTACCCTGTAAATAACTCTTAATCTTTTCCTAAATATGTTTGCTAAAAAAAAAAAAAAAAAAAAAAAAAAAAAAAAAAAAAAAAAAAAAAATTTATAAAAAAACTGAATAATTTTTGCCAACTAAATATTAATGTTGGATTATGTTTTTCCCCCCCCCAAAAGAAAAAAACAAGAAAAGACTAGGCCAGCTACCGATACCTTTCAAGAAAGACTTAGTGATAATATACTCAGCTCTCTCCGATCGGGGGTGGGGGGTGTTGAGAATATTGAGAGATTGGAGGGGGGTAATGCAATTCCTTTTCTCCCTCTATATCTTTAATTCCCTAACAATTTAGCTTCGAGGAAAGAATGTAAACAACCCCCATTCTGCTTTCTATGCCCTATCTTAAACACAAATAAGACTAGCTTGTTCAATTGAGAACAAAAAAAACAATATACTTTGGTAGATATCTTGAAACTCTTTTCAAGGTAATTTTGGCATTAATGAGTGTTATTTATATAAATTTGTAGTGTGAAACACCATCCACTTACCACTCAGATTTTAAAAATAGATACACATATTATACACACACACATATGCACTATATATATATATATATATATATATACTATATATATATATATAAATATATATTATATATATCGTAGTATATATTATTATATAATATAATATATATTATTATTATAATAATATAATATATATATAATATATATAGTATATTATATATATATTATATTATATAGATAATATTATATTACATATTATATATATATTTATATACAAATATATATTATATATATATATATATATATACTATATATATATATATATATATATATACCACTATTTTTAAAACCTAAGCCACTCCTCTGAAACAAATAGAATTCTTTTAGAGGTTCCTGAAGAAGAATGAATGAATAAAGAAACCGAAAAAAAACCGGGTTAGTAAGTGTCTTATGTTTTCTAAAGTGAATGAAATTTAAAAAACAAAATGTAATATCATTTGTCGTTACTTTAATTTAGACAGAGGAAGGGTGTTTGTGGTTTGATCAACTTATTTAAACTACTGTGTAAAAAAAAAATTAAAAAGGGTTTTATGCTTACATATCTTCTGTACATTTCAGTTATACACTTCAAAATGCTTTACAGGAAGCTGAATAAAGGCACTTAACATGCAAGTTATTTTTCTCTTTATACCCATATGCAAAATGATTAGTTAATAAAAAGTTAAATGTTTCTGCTATGTAATAATAGAGTGAGATAAAAAAGATGCATTAAAGGGTACAATGTTATGATGAGACGCAAAGGCAACCAAATCATAAATAGACCGTGCAACAGCTTAACAAGGAAGTCGGCATGCAACTGGTTGATGTGAAGCAGGAATGCCCCTTGGCTCTCAGGTTTAGCTGCCGGTGTTGCAATTTTTTAGTCACAATAAGGAGCAAAACATTCCTCATCAATAATGACCATTCTACTGAGACGTGAAAAAAGTATTAGTAATGTGTACAAATTTCGATTGAACCTTGATCACAACCAAGGTATTAGGAAATATAATTCTGGTGGGAAGGGGACGACATTACCCCTCCCCCCTTTCCCCGTTCTGAAAGAAACAAAAGAGGAAATCCTTCTAGTTATAGTGCATTAATAATAATAATAATAATAATAATAATAATAATAATAATAATAATAATAATAATAATAATAATAATAATAATAATAATAATAATAATAATAATAATAATAATAATAATAATAATAATAATAAATAATGTCGGGATTATTAAGATCGTCGACAGGCTTTATTTACCTAAATCGAATAATTTCACCAACTGTTGACTAACAATTTCGCCGTTTGTATACCATTGTGGAAAATCTGTTGTTTAAGAAATATAAAGCAAAAAATCTTT
>JABUQX010061648.1:12500-25000 GCA_015478945.1 Trachelipus rathkii
GATACTGGTCATTCTTCTCATTCATCCCTTTTTCTACCATACAACTGAAGGCCGTTCATTCCTCATTTTATCATTCTTCTCACACACCTAACACTCCCCCTAAGATTGTCCATCGAACAACATTGTACTTAGATCTATACCTCTTATTCCAGTCCATAGTCTACTATACATTAACACAGGTAATAACTTACCATCACGCAAGACACAGCGCACTCAAGACTTAGTCTTTACATCCACTAAGCGATTTAATTGCATCAGCCTCCTTCCTGCAATTCACAATTTACTCTACTACACTCGGCATCATCCGCTCCCTTTCGTCCAACATATATATCCTAAATTTAAAATCAGTCACTTGTTCCAGCGTCACCAATCAAAGATAATTTACTGAGGACTGTCCTCACCATAACCATAACCTTACTTTATCTACGTTTACTTTCAAAAACCATCCTTTTACACACCCTCCAAATCTTTCTACCAATCCTCTCAACCCTTCAGATCAACTCACAAACCATACATATAAGTTCATATATATATATATATATATATATATATATATATATATATATATATATATAGAGAGTATATAGATATATATATATATATATATATATATATATATATGTTATTATATTATTATTATTATATAGTTATATATAGATATATATATATATATATATATATATATATATATATATATATATATATATATATATATATATATATATATATATATATATATATATATATATATATATATATATATATATATATATATATGTATATGATTCACAATTTTGGTGTTGTATAAACAAAAACTATATGGAGGGTATAGTCTATAGATTGAGGAGGTCACATTAGTACCTTTATATATGCAGGGAAAAGGTAACTGTAAGTATTATAGGGTAAATTAGTTTATTGAGGTTGTAGGGAAGATATATGTTGGTATTTTAATGCAGAGGTCGAATGAGTGAAGAACCACTGTAAAGAATATAGTATTAGAAATGGCAGAGGATGTGTAGATCAAATCAGAAAATACTGAAACAAATGAGCGGGATAATGAGGAGGAGAAGAATAAATTGTATTTAGGATTGCATGATTTGTAACAGGTGGCATTAGATCATTACGTGAATCACAAGTATATGTTAGTGATATGGTGTTGCGGTCAGCTTCTGAATAGAATCAAAAAGTATGAATAATAGAGAACTGTGTGAATAATGAGTTTATACATTATTTTAATATTAATAGCGGAGTGAGACAGGGATGTGGTATATCTCCTTGGCAATCCAATCTGCATATGGATGGTGTTGTGAAAGAATGAGGTAGTGGTGCTGACAAAGAGACACCGATGGAGAATGGATGAGTGAGATCTCTCACTATTATAAGGAGGATGATTTGGTTTTGTGTGGCGAATCTGAAGAGAGTTTGAGAGAATTGGCAGAGAGATAGGGTGTGTAAAAGAAAGGGCTTGAAAGTAAACGATAAGAGTAAGGTTATGGTTGTGAGTGAGGACAGACCCCATGTGGTTATGTTAGATGGTGAGCAGCTGAAAAAGTGTCTGTTTTTAAATATTTAGGATATATGTTGAATGAAAAGGGAGTGAAGGATTTATGGGTGGAAAATTCAGAATGGTACTAAGGTGGTTGAAAGAAAGCAATGTTGTGACAGTAATCATGATGAGTGCGCTAGGGTCTTACATGAGGTATGTTGTTACCCGTGTTAATGTATAGTAGTGGGAATATGGTCTGGAATGGTATGGATCTAAATTACAATGTGTTCAGATGGACAATCTTAGTGGCGTGTTAGGTATGAAAAGAATTGATAAAATGAGAATGAACGTATTAGGAGAGTTGTTTGTGTGAGATTGGGGTATGGTGATTTAAACAGAAAGTAATGCTGAGATGAAGTTTCATTGCGCGTGGAAAGGATGGATGACAGACGGTCGGTTAAGATGTATAGTAGTAAGTGTGTTGGGAATCGACCGAATGGGAGACAGAAGAAAAAGGTTGAGCCTGGCGCGAATGCCTGGAAGAGAGAAATGTGAGTTTACAGAGTGCGAGAAGAAAAGGCACAACAGAGAATGTAGTTTTGTATAGAGGTATGGTTTGAAGGTTGCATGAAGCTGAATGAAAAGACATGGATGCAGAGTGGTGTGAAAAATAGAAACGGCACTAAGGTGGCTGGTGCAGTTAAACTGTTAGGATGTAAGGACTATGATGAGCAGTCTTGAGATGGAGGCGCGTTGAAATACCCGTGTTAATGTATAGTAGTGGACTATGGTCTGGAATAAGAGGTATAGATCTAAATTACACAGTTCAGATGGACAATCTTAGTGGCAGTTAGTGTGAAAGAAATTATGAAAATGAGAATGAACGTGCTGAGAGCATGTTCGGTGGAGATTAAAGTAATGAGAATAAATGAGTACGTTGAGATGGTTTGGTCATGTGGAAAGGTTGATGGATGACAGACGGTCGGTTAAACTGATGTATAGTGGGTGTGTTGGGAAACGACCGGATGGGAGACAGAAGAAAGAGTGGGAATGAGTCTGAAAAGGAATGCCTGGAAGAGAGAAATGTGTTTGGCAGAGGTGAAAAGAAAGGTGCATAACAGGAGGAATGGTGGGTTTTGTGAGGAGGTATGGTTGTAGCCCACCTGGGCCAAGGAATGAACCCCACATTGACGAGAGGTCATAGTTGAGGGTCAATCGCGGTCCCGTGAAGCTCTAGGGTGGATTTTTCTGACTGCGACGAGTTCTCACTAATTGGTATAAAGGGGGCGGTAAGGCTGGGCTTTCTTTTCTACTTGCTTCATATTCTTCTACTATTTTTATGTTCTCGGTATTTGTTACGTTAACCTTTGCCTCCAGTCTAGAGATAGATAAAAAGTGATGATGATTTGATGATAATGACATGATGATGATATATATATATATATATATATATTATGTTATATATATATATATATATATATATATAAATATATATATATATATATATATATATATATGGGTTATTATATAAAAGTTTTCATAAAGTAATTTAAAAATTAGAATTTGTACTTGATAATTATAAACTTAAAATTTGCAATTTACTCCTGAACAAATTCCCAGAGTAATTTACTTTGTACTTGTATCTGAACAATTCTAGAGTACTTGTACTTGTACTTGTACTTGAAAAATGTACTTGAACCCAAACCTGATATATATATATATATATGGTTATATATATATATGTTATTATTATATATATATATATATATATATATTATATATATATATATATATATATATATATATATATATATATATATGTGTATATATATATATATATATATTATATATATATATATATATATATATATATATATATATATATATATATATATATATATATATATATATATATATATAGTATATATATATATATATATATATATATATATATATATATAAAGAAGTATATGTTATTTATATATATATATATATATATATATCCTATGAATGCAATACATATGCATTCATATGTAATATTTCCTTATTCTGATGTACATTTGAACCATATTAAGAATGCAAACGTACTCTATAAATAATTCATTTGAATATTGTTCCTAAGCAAACAATATTCGGGCCTCTATTGTTCTAGGATTTATCGTTTTTATTGTTCACTAAATTGAAGAAATTATTTTGGCTTTTTTTTTTTTTTTTTTTTTTTTTGAAAAAGGAAAATAATGCAATCCTCATTCCAAAAAAAAAAAAAAAAGGTTTCCAGACTCGTTTAAGGAAATTTTCGCGCCAATATTTATATGATTGTGTGTGTGTGTGTGTGTGTGTGTGTGTGTGTGTGTGTGTGTGTGCAAAATTCAGTGTGTGTGTTTATCTACGTATATATATGTTTTGTCATGTGTTGGTCTGATTTTCTTCGTCTGTTTCTGAAGGTATTCTTGAAATTCTGATGGTGCGTTCTAGGGTTGGCTGAGCTCCGTATTTTCCGCACCGCACCGGAAGGTCGTGCACCAGCACCGCACCGCACCGCACCGCACCGCACCATGAGAAAATCACAACGCACACCACCAGGTTTTTCATCCAACCATAGTGCGTTTTAAAGATTGTGTAAAAATAATTCTTCCTCGAAGTGTTCAATCAATAAGATTTTAAATCCGGATTAACACTTTAATTAATTTAATCACTACTAATTTAATTTACTTAAATTACCTGACCAATTTACTAATCAATTTAATTCAATCTTTAACAATCTGCAGCGAAATTTACATTCTAAAATTTCCGCTTTAAATTCTCGTTGCAGCGAATTTTTAATGGCCACTTCACTTCATACAAATAAACATTAATACATTAATATTAACACTTAATTGATTAATTTATTATATCATTAATTATTGTCTTATTATATTTTTTAAATTTTTGATGATTAATAAATTTTATATAAATTAAATTAATAATTATTTATTAATTATTATTGGTATTTGGTTCCAATAGTTTAATGATACTGTCGCAAAGTTATTATTAAATTATTTGATTGATTGAATTAATAAGCTGGACAATTAAATTAGGTAATAATATATTTATTTTAAATGTCGTCTCATATTTCTTAAAATTTGGCGTTCCATGAAAAAGAAAAAAATTCAGAAACTTTAAAAAATTAACTATATCGTATATTATTATTATTATTATTATTATTATTATTATTATTATTATTATTATTATTATTATTATTATTATTATTATTATTATTATTATTATTATTATTATTATTATTATTATTATTGAATTTTCCCTCGGTTTATTAGAGAACTTAACCTCTTCTATACATAATTTTAATCTTTTATTTTATTCAACTAACATATCATTGTTGCAATATTTTGCATCGTCTTTATTAAAATTTAAGGACTGTAATATGGTAAATACAATACTGTAAATAAAAGTTAAACCATTAAAATAATTAAAGAAATATCCTTTCAAATCAAGGTTGGCATTAAAAAAAACCCGCCCACAACCCCAAAAAAAAAAAAAAAAAAAAAAAAAAAAAAGAGCCAAATTTTTTTTTTTTTTGGGGTGGGGAGGTGTTTAATTTTTAGCTTATTATTTTCAACAATTTGAATGATATTTTTAAAAAATTACTAATAGTTCAAAGACAAGGAAATTATTAACGTTGATTGGTTATAAATGCTTGTTGAAGCAATTTGAAAATGAACTTTTATAACCTTACCAAACCTATGTGAAATTAATGAATATCCTGGAATAGTTTTAAATGTTATATAAGAATTAGGAACATGTGAGCTTATGGCCCCATCTATTCAGTCCCTTAAAATGCGGTGCTTCTGATGTTTTGCTAACTCCATTTGATAGATGAATGAGTAGTGCATTGTGTCATCTTTATGAGGGCTTTAAACTCGCTTATTGACCTCAATTGGCAATCAAGTACCATTTTATAAAGCTGTCGCACAGAAGATGCCTAAGAGTCATGAAAAAAATTTTCTGATTTTTTAAAACTTTTGAAATTGCTACTTTGAATATACTATAACTGGGGTTGAGTGACTCAATTGGTAATATGCGGTGCGGTGCGGTGCGGTGCGGTGCGGTGCGATGCGGTGCGGTGCAGTGCAGTGCACTGATTTGCTAACCCTAGTTTCAACTTACAGGAAGAATAAATTGAAATATATTATGAGGAATGTAATAAATGAACTTTACCAAATGTGTGCTGAACAACTTATGGTATTTACAGTTAATCAAATTATAGTACTTTAATCCTACAATATGTGATGAATTGGTAGTTCAAAAAGAAAGCAGATGTTTGTAGTCAACTAAAAGTATCAAATCAATAAGCCGGGTAAATAAAAGTTTAAAAAATATTTTCATATTTTTTTTTATATATTTTTCTAAGCGAGATAAAAAACAGGCTGAAAACGAATTAAAAATAGTACACACCTCATTATTGATTAAATTATTATTATTATTATTATTATTATTATTATTATTATTATTATTATTATTATTATTATTATTATTATTATTATTATTATTATTATTATTATTATTATTATTCATCTTCTAGTATTATTATTATTATCTCTTCTGGAAATTTGGAATACTTAAGTGAAATATTATTTTGCAAGTTTTCATATTAGAAAATTGGATTTTCTTCGGAATTTTTCGTTCAGGTTTCCTTATTTGATTATAAAGTTTTTTTGATTTTATTTTGAATAATATCACATACATCACACACACACACATTACCCCACATATCACACACACACACAATCAACACATCACAACACACACCACACATCACCCACAGAAACGTTAAATTCAATCCAACTTGTGGGATGTTTTACATTGTCTTTAGATGAAAAATTGTCATTTTCATTATAAACAACATCACAACACCCAACTGTAATGATATATTATATATATAGGTAAAGTATGATATAGTAGTAAATAGTATTAATAGAATAACTAATATGTATTAAGTATATATATATATATTATATATTATATATATAATATATATATATATATAATATATGATCATAAAGACTAACCACTGCCCTTTAAAAAAACTATTAAAATTATAAATTGCAAACTAAGAATCGTCTGCAGCTGAATTTTCCACTCAAAAGCAATATTAATTAATCAATATAATAATAATAATAATAATAATAATTAATAATAATAATATAATAATAATAAATAATAATAATATATAATAATAATAATGAATAATAATAATAATAATAAAAAAACAAATGAATTTAATAATTTAATTATTATTTTTTTACTGTTCGTTTTTTATTATTAGCTATTATATTTAACAAATTGGGTATAGTATATGTATATTAGATTATATTATTCTACTATAGAGATCTAATACCTATATATTATAATACTAATAATAATATAGGTATTATATGAGACAAAATAATATACATATGATATATGACAATAACCATCAGTATGAGCGATGTAATACAGGTATGTGACTATCTACTGATTAACATGATGATATATATTATTAATGGTGTAATGATTAGAATATATAGATATTATATTTATACGTGAATGCCACATATATTCAGTTCATATGTAAATTATTTTCCTTATTTCCGATGGTACATTTGAACCATAATTAAGAAGCAAACTGTATAGCGTTTTCTATAAGATAATTCATTTTGGAATATTGTTCCTGAGAACAATATTCTGCCCTATGTCTAGGATTTTAGTCGTTTTATTGTCACATAAATTGAAGAATATAATTTTGGCAGAATTTTTTTTTTTCGAAACGAAAATAATTTTATCTTTTATTAGAAAAAAAACGGTTCCAGACTCGTGTAAGGAAATTTTCGTGTCCAATATTTATGAGTGGGGTGTGTGTGTGTGTGTGTGTGTTGTGTTGTGTGGTGTGTGTGTGTGTGGTGTGTGTGTGGTGTCTGTGTCTGTGTCTGTTTCTGTGTGTGTGTGTGTGTGGTGTGTTTAATATGTTGTGTGTGTGTTTTGTTTTGTTTTTTGATTACGTATATATTTTTGTCATGTGTTTGTCTGACTGGCTTCGTCGGTTTCTGAAATGGTATTCTTGAAATTCTGAGGGTGCGTTCTATGTTAGCTGAGCTTCCGGATTTTCCGCACTCACCGGAAGGTCGTGCACGCACACCGCACCGCCCAAACCATGAGAAAATCACAACGCACACCACCGGTTCATCCAATCCATAGTGCGCCATGTTAAGAGATTGGTGTAAATAATAATCTCCTCTCGAAGTGTCCAACAATCAAGATTTTAAATCCAGGTTAACAATCTTAATCAATTTAATTAATTTAATTTATTTAAACTTTATTAATTTAGCTTTAAGATCAATTTAATTCAATCTTAACACAATCTGCAGCAAAATTTAACATTCTAAAATTGCCGTTTAAATTCTCGTTTGGCAGCGAATTTGGAATGGGCCACTTCAACTTCATTACAAATAAGCGTTAATACAGTAAATACGACTTAATTAATTAATTTTAATTAAATCAAAATTTTTTTTTTATTATTTTTGAAATTTTTTGATCATTAATTATCATTTTTATAAATTATTAATCATTTTTAATTATATTGGGTATAATTTCTAGGTTCCATATAGTTTTAATGATGGGTTTCGCCAAGTTTTATTTATAAATTAGTTGGATTGATTGTTAATAAGCTGGACTATTAAGATTAGGTAATAATATATTTAATTATAGATGTCGCATGTTGTAAAATTTGAACTTCTCCATAAAGATCAGAAAACTTAAAAAAAATTCGATGCTTTGTTGGGTGAACTTTGCCCATCTACCGTGATATTATTATTATTGATTATTATTATTTATTGATTATTATTTTTATATTATTATTATATTATTATTGATTAATTATTTATTATTATTATTATATTGTATTATTATTAATTATTAGATTATTATTAATATTATTATTATTGAAGTATTATTAATTCATTATTATTATTATTATTATTATTATTAGATTATTATATATTATTATTATTATTATTATTATTGTATTATTATATTATTGATTTTCTTTCGGTTAATCTAAAGAAGTTAACCTTCTATATCATAACTTTTAATCTTATATTTATTGCTACTTGAACTATCATTGTGGAACATTGCATCATCCTTTTATTTAATTTAAGGACCTAAATAATATGGAAAATAAAATAAAGATAAAGATGAATTAATAATTGAACAAGAAACTAATGTATGTATTAATACAGGGTTCCATATCCCCCCCTAAAAAACAACCCCAAAAAAATAAAAAACACCCTAAAAAACAACTGCAAAGTGTTTTTTTTGGGGGGGGGTTTAAATTTTAGCTATTATTTTCAACAATTTGAAATATATTTTTAAATAAATACTATGAGTAAGCAAAGACAAGAAACATTAATTAACGGTTAATTGATTATAAATGCTTGTTTAAAGCAATTTGAAAATGAATTTGTTTCTTTTATAACCTTTACCAAAGCCTATGTGATGAAATTAATGAAATATCCCTGTGAATAGTTTAGATGTTTTTATTTATAAGAATTATAAACATGTGAGCTTATGGCCCCATTATTCAGTCTCATTAAAATGCGGTCTTATGATGTTTTCCTACTCCATTTGATATATGAATGAGTAGTGCAAATTGTGGCATCTTTATGAGGGCTTTAACTACTCCTTATTGACCTCAAATTGGCAATTCAGTGCCACTTTATAAAGCTGTCGCCACAAAAGGTGCCTAAAGAGTCATGAAAAATAGATTTTCTGATTTTGTTAAAACACACTTTTGCAATGCTTACTTTGAATATATACTGAAGTTATAACAAAGAGTTGAGAGACTCAAGTGGGTAACATTGCGGGTGCACTGCACGATTGGTCCCCCAATACCCTAAGTTTCCAACCTACAGAAATGATAAATTGAAATATATATGAGGAATGTCATAAATGAACTTTACCAAATGTGTGCTTGAAATCATCTGATGGTATTTTACAGCTAATTAATTATAGTACTTCAATCCTACATATTGTGAGAATTGGTAGTTCAATAATCAGAAAGCAGAGTGTTGTTATGTAATAAAATCAATCTCAAAAACCGGTAAATAAGAAACGTTTAAAAAATACATTATATTTTTTATTTCATATATTTTTAAAGACCTAAAGAACAGGCTGAAAACAATTAGATAATATACATTTAATTATTTTTTAATTTTATATTTAATTTTTTTTATATTTTTTTTATTAAATTATTATTATTTTATTTATTAATTATTTTTATATTATTATTATTATAATTATTATTATTATTATTATTATTATATTTATTTATTGATTATTTTATTATTATTCCTCTTCTGCAAAATATTGCAATAACTTTAAGTGAAAATATTATTCTGCAAGTTTCCTATTAGAAATTTGGATTTTTCTCGTATTTTTCGTCAGATGTTTCCTATTTTGAATTTATAGAATGTTTTTTGAATTTTTGAATTTTATGTAAACGGACACACATACACACACACACATACACACACACACCACACACACACACACACACACACAGGGTGTCACACACACATCCCACAACAAGCGTTAATGCAATCCAAGCTGTGGGATGTTTTTTACATTATTAGTCTTTAGATGAAAAATTGCCATTTCAATTATTAAACGCACACACACAAACTGATATATATACTATATATAAATAATATATGATATTATAATAAAATATATATATAATATATATCATATATATATATTATATATTATAATATATAATAGTATAGTATATAATAATATTAGCATATGACTAACCACGCCTTAAAAAAGAACTATTAAAATTAACAAATATTGATGAAAGCATCGAAAAGCCACTGAATTTCCACTAAAAAAGCCAATAATAATAATAATAATAATAATAAAATAATATAGATAATAATAATAATATAATAATTAATAATAATAATAATAAGTGAAATCATATATATATATATATATAATATATATATTAATATATATATATATATATATATCTATATATATAATATATATATATATATTATGATATATAATATAATATATATATATATATATTATATATGATATAGCTATACCCGAACAGCGAGGTAGCTCTGTCTGCACACTGAAGAGTAAATGCATCAAGAGCTTCAATTATATTAACGATATATTGATCCTGTTCTGCCCTAACTCTTCCTTTAAAGACATAAATGAAGGAGAAGGATTGTAGAGATGGAGGAGAGGATATTGGAATGATAAAAATTTCCTAATTTCCACCAAGGTTAAGCAAAAAGAGGGATTCTTTAGTAAACTGGGTAAGATCTATTTTGAAAATTGTCCTTACTGTTGCTTACTTGGGATAGTTTCGCAACTTCCTGAGTAAAAAATGCTTTGTGGTGTAACAATCGCGAAGAAAGAGCCTATGTTACAGATTTTCAGGGAGAAATTCCTTCTTTTAAAATTTACTAATTCATAAATTTAATATTTACGGCTTGAAACATTTTACAGGAAGGTTTATGTTTAATTAAGAGTTATAAGTTGGAATATTTGTGTGGATTGGTTAAATTTTTGGCAATATTTGTTATTGTTTTGTTTCAAGAATATACTAAGTGTAAATTAAATTTAGTGTATTGAGGAAGCCTTCAAAGACTATAACTACCAGGTAGGAAAGTTGAATAGTTAAAGCATGCAAATTTGTGTCACAAAAGCACAATGAGTTATTATTAATATAAATCTCTATATAAATATAAGATTATAAATATAAGATTATAAATATAAGATTATAAATATAAGATTATAAATATAAGATTATAAATATAAGATTATAAATATAAGATTATAAATATAAGATTATAAATATAAGATTATAAATATAAGATTATAAATATAAGATTATAAATATAAGATTATAAATATAAGATTATAAATATAAGATTATAAATATAAGATTATAAATATAAGATTATAAATATAAGATTATAAATATAAGATTATAAATATAAGATTTGAACTCAATCTTCAATTCTCATAATTTCCAGATTTCATAATTATTATTACTAATTTTGTGAGCTAAATTATTTGCTTAATATATTTCCAACCTAATTCAATTTATATGGAAATTTTTTTTACAATCTTAAGTAATAATAATAATAATAATAATAATAATGATAATAATAATAATAATAATAATAATTATAATAATAATAATAATAATAATAATAATAATAATAATAATAATAATAATAATAATAATAATAATAATAATAATAATAATAATAATAATGGAATTTATATTCCATTAGATAGAAAACAAAAACCTATTTTTTAACTTCTGATTAATACCAAAAGTTGACCAAAATGCAATCAAAAGTTTTTTCATTTAGTTTTCCAATTCCTCAGACGACCTTCGACCTCTCCCCCCCCCCCATATCCATCGACCCCTTCCTCCATATTTATGATCGTATCAAAAATCAAGTACACCTTCCTGTGTACAATAAAAAATATGTACGTTGCATGTACGTATTCATATGTAGCGGGTATATTCTTTGAGTGATGCATTGTTAAGGATTCCGATAATATCTTTAATTTAAAGATCGGGCCTCACCCTACACGCACACACACACACACAACACACGCACACACATCGCACACACACACACACGCGCACATACACACGCACACACACGCACACACACGCACACACACACACACACTAGCGCATACCACTAATACATCAAGCCAACTATAAACACACACTATATATATGTATAGTATATAATATATAAATATATATATATATATATATATATATATATATTATATATATATATATATATATATATATTATAATATATATATATATATATGATATATAATATATATATATATATACGTATATATATATATATATTATATATAATAGTATATATATAATTTATTTATACTGTTTTTTCCATTTTTCCCAATG
>JABUQX010061649.1:22500-24174 GCA_015478945.1 Trachelipus rathkii
ATTATATAGCGTCTTTAAATAACATACAACTCATAGACTACAACGCAGAACACACTATATATATATATATATATAATTATTATATATCTATATATAATATATATATATATTATATATAATTATATATATATATAATACTATATATATATATTTATATATTATATATATATATATATAATATATTATATATTATATATACAGTAATATATATATATTAATATATATATATATATAATATATTATATATATATTAATATATATTATATATATAATCTTATATATATATATATTATATAGTATATATGTAATATGGTTGGGTTGAAAAGCTATTAAATTATATGTATAAACTTACTCTTCAAACAGATAAACAATTCCTTGGCCAGGCCCCGTGACAATCCAACAATCAACACTTACTAAGATTCTCAAACCTATATTGTAACAGTATCCAGACCTCCTATTGAATGAGTTACCGGCCTGTGCAACACTGTAGTGCAATTAGATACTCAAAACTCACCAACTTATCTCTCTGAGATCCTTCAAGTGAAACAACGGTTTGAACGGGTTCGTTGCTTTATATGAAAACCGTCCAGTCAATAATATTTGTTATCAATGAATTTACCTGTCTAATGATCAATGTTTTGATCATGGAAACAATGTCTTTAAGACCTCAAATATTAACTAACTGAATATTTGAATAAATAAGAAAATAAATTATCTTTGGAAACACTCAAGAAAACTACTGGAATAAATTTAAAAAAAATACTTTAATAAAAAAAAAATGAATATGTACTGCCTATCACAAAATTAAGTTTTTTATATATCCATGAATGCAGAAAGACTCGCAAATAATCTACATACATGGAGAACGCAAATATAGAAGGTGGATTACGCCAAATTAATTATATTTTTATGTTTGAAATATATACTCGGCATACAGATACGACATAATATATATAATATATTATATATTATATATATATATATATATATATATCTATATATATAGTATATTATATATATATATATAATATATATAATATATACATGTGATATGTACATTTATATGTGCATCATGTGTCTATGCAACAACTGTTAAACCAATAGTAAAGTATCTACTTAAATTTATACAGATCTCGCCCATAAGATATGATATAAATATATCAATATTTATGTTCAAAAATGTGTATCAATACAACAAATATATTATAAAAATATATAACAGATTGATTTGATATGTATTTAAACTTAACTTGAAAATTTATCAGTTTTTACAAATACAGCAAACGTCGATTTGTCAATGTACCAAATAATCAAATGAACAGCTGACTTTTATCATAACAGTTTCTCTTATGCAATGAGTTGCCAATTAGTGAATAAATAATTCCTTTGTTACAGACAAAAATCTTGAATACAAACATTAACCATATGTTAAAAATAAATATTAAAACTTTCAAATTGTTTTATATTTATCACCACAAAATATTATTTGCAAAAACTTCAGAAAATAAATTGTAATAGACACAAGCTTACCTGCCAGTAATATCTAGCAACTATTCCAAAACACATTTTACAAATGCATATTCTGCAGACGACGCTTTGACATAACAATGCAATATAAAATACACTCTACTTACAATTGCTTTAAGATCACAAACTTAATCACCTTAATATTTA
>JABUQX010061650.1:0-2500 GCA_015478945.1 Trachelipus rathkii
GTCAAATTTATTTTTATTTTTTAACTTAACATTGATTTAAAATATTGCTAAAAATAAAAATCCTATACATATAGGAGAAAAAAAAGTATTACAATACTGGAACGCTTATCTTCTTTGATTAGATACGATAACTTCAATTAAATACTTAAATATTCAAAAACATGTTGGATCAAGATTCTTTAAAGATTTTGAACATTCTACAGGTGAAATGTTCCACGAATCAAGATAACAAACATTTTTGTTAGGCTACAGCTTAATCTCTGGTTAGGCTCTTATGTTAATACGTTTTATCAACCTTTTCTTACGCAAATATAATTTTTACGTAATATATTATTTACGTGCCACTTTTTATAGATTGTAGTAAGAAAATTTTCAAAATATTAACGAATCGTTTCTTTAATTTCCAGTTGTTCCAATGCTTTAAATAATGATAAATCTTTTTAAAATAAGATACAACATGCAGCAATCGAAATTTTTAAAAGGAAATGATAGGGGGAGATGTAGGAATACTCATTCATAAATCTTTCCCCTATTCTCCAGAATCTCTTCAAACTAAACTTCATGCACTATGGCAGCACGAATTCATTTGTCTACCGAACCTTCTTGCGTTCTGCTCTATTCTACTTGGCTCCCGAGTACTGGAATTTTACTAAGGTCTGCTTAGCTGATCTTTATAAGCACCTCCCTACTCCGGTTGTTATACTATAGGAGACTTCAACCTCCGTCAAACCTTATGGGGCGACTCTGTCACTTCGTCTAAGTCCAAGATCCTTGTAGATTTTCTAACCCTTTTTCCCTGGGATACCTTAACACAGGGCCCCACATATTGAACGTTAGATAATACAACATCTTTCCTGTACTTTGTATTTCATTTTTGCTCCCATTCCCTTCCCTTATGGGATCGTTTTACCTGGTCCAGCTTTGATTATTTATACGGCAGTGATCATTACCCAATAGCTTTAAATAAGCTTGTACAGAGCCCAATGTTAAAATTTAACTCCAGCTGGCGTTATGACCGAGCGGAGTGGGCTCCTTTTTATCAGACCACAGCTATCCCACTTTCTCCCTTCAATAAGCGGTTTCCGACTGTTGATGATGCCTTTCACTTCTTCCAGCAAATTGTCATCACAGCAAGCGGAAGCTTGCATTACCGAAATCTTCCGGCAGGCAAAGACGGTTCGGCCAAACCCCTTTGGTGGTCCCAAGAGTGCGCACAAGTTATCCGAGAGAAGAAAACTCTATAGGCAATACAAAAGGACCCGTACCACCCAAACAAGATTATTTTTAAAGCAGCTGAGGATAGAGCTCGGCGAATTAAACACAAACACGTAAACAATATCTTCGAACTTATATTTCGACTGTCAACTCCACAACTCCTCTTCCTTTTAGGTGGAAGGGTTGCACAGATAATATCTGTCGTTCAAAACAACTCATCACCCACAGTCCCCTTGTTATGGGCCGCTTTTGAATAACAACACGACTCCTCGCCTTCCTGCTTGCTGTCTGCAGATGTATTAGGTTATAAAGTTTTGCATAGCCACTTCGAGTGTTTCACGCTATCCTTGGGACTAACACTGCACGCCCAGACTTTACTTCAACCAGCCGAAAGGGAAATTCATACCTTATACCGCCTTTTTTTTACAACTTGCAGAGTATATCAAATTGCACGGGAATTATAGTAAAGGACGGTGTTCGCATGGCCCAGGTACACGATTTTCGTACATTTGTTCCGTCACATCCACCCATCATTTTCCCCTCGGCATGCAGCGTTTTTGCATGGATATCTATAACAAAATCTGGATCAAATCTTCTTTTCCATCTAATTTGGACTACAGTTTTTGTAATTCCTATCCCCCAAAACCTGGAAAGATCCGAATAGTGGGCGGGACAACCAAACAACGAACCAATTTTCTCTGACCTGTCATCCTGTTTTAAATTAATGGAGAAAATGGTTCAGGCCCCCGCCTTCTCCCTGTTCTGGAGTCGCCTGGCTTTTGGTTTCAAACTTTCCACTTTGGTTCGCAAATCTGGTTCGACCGCGGATCCCTGTTAAAACTGGACCATGACATCCGGGAAGCCTTTCTCAACTGGTGGGATGGTTTCTTGGTGTCTTCTTTGCATCCTTGAAAAAAGCTTATGACACACTGGAGAACTTGGCATATTCTCCTTAAACTCAATTCGCTCGGTTTCCGTGGACAAACTCCCTCTTTTCATTAAATAGATCAATCCTGGGTTTGGTGCTCTTCTATTCTGTCACGCCACTTTAACTCTGGATGAAGTCGGTTCCGCAATGTAGTTGTCTAAGTGTAATATTATTGACTATGGTTGCTCTTCAAATTTCTAACGAGAAACATCGTTACTTCTATCTCCGAGATGGTCAATTTCTCCTCTATGTTTGATGACTCCTTTGCCGCTATATATAGCTTGGTGCCCTGGCCTGTTTTTTTTTTTTCGAACGGCAGCTTCAAACTAGGCTTATTTGAGAATAATTTCACAATGG
>JABUQX010061650.1:7500-15000 GCA_015478945.1 Trachelipus rathkii
TAAAAATGTCTATTATTCTTTTTTTTATAAATTGTAATTTTAATTAGTACAACCACACCGCATACTACTAACCTCTTCTAAATATTTTAATTTAAATTTTACAAGTTGTATTAACAAATTTAACATGTCAACTTCAATAAATCATGTGGTACTAAATTTATAAATGATATGGTACAAATTTAATTTATTATAATATATTCAATAATAATAATAATAGTAATAATAAATAATAATAAATAAACTATATAATTACACCAGATCCTTCAAATCTATAGTCCCTATAATATCTGATATAAACTCTACATAAACACTTTTGTTTGATGGAGTACCATTCTAATTTGATTATCTCTGTCATCCATCCTGTGACAAAGACCAACCATAATATATATTTCCTATTAAGTACCACATAACACTAATGTTCTTAATGTATTTAACTTTAAAAAAAGAAAAAAAAAACTAAAGCTGCAGACGAGAGAGAGAGAGAAATTGAAAAATATCAAATACGTTTTCTTCTCTATTTTGTGGGATGGTCACTTGCTGACATTTTCTGCCGATGTTAAACTTACGCTGAAGTCTTCGTGTACAAGTAGATTGCCACGATAAGACCATAGAGACCCAATACCTATGAGAGAGTTAAAACAATACAATTAATTTTGAACAATTTCTTAAAACTATATCTACTTATATGATTTGTACAATTTAGACCACAATTCAATTCAATTCTAGACCACACATCAAATTTGAAGGAGTCAACTGCATTTCACCTAACATACCACTAACTCTGAAATTAAAGTAGGCAAAGTTGCTCAGATTTTTTGATTACTTTTCACAATCAAAAAGACTCCATCTTTCTGATATTCAACCTTGAAATTGCAACGAAAGTTCTTGTTACAAGAGTATTAAAATTAGTGTTTTCAACACATATGTGGTTATGGCAGGCAAACAGTACTTGTCGAGGTCAATTAAAATTATTTATTGAATTTTAATTTAAGCCCTATCTTAATTTTTCTAATGTCATTATGTTTTATTAGTATGAAAATTTAGGCCTAGTTTTTAGTAGAAGTAATAAATGAAAACCTTAGCATCAGATTTAGGGTAACATCTTTTTAGAATAGTTAGGTTTCCAAAAATATACTAGAGGCAAGGGCGAATTGGATTTTTTAAGTAGGTGCTTTTGTCCCTATTCGAGTCAGCACGGGTGGTGGGGGACTAGTAGAAAATTGAGCTTTAAGGCTGGCTATCCTTCGACCTGACGCAACCATGTGCACACGGCAATGAAGAGGATTGAACCCAAGACCTCTCTTTCGAAAGGTAAAGACTCGACTACTGCGTCACAAGGCGCTCATGGTTTACAAAATTCATGTTAATAGTGCATAATGGCATATGTTTAACTAAATAAACTAGTGTTGCCTATTAACAAAAGTAAAATAACTTTTTATACCAAATGGGCACAAGATTACTGGTATAACGGTGACCAACAGATTAGGTTCCTAAGCAATTATGGAATTAATGTATATTCAAATGATCAAGGAAATACCATATAACAGAATATACAGACATTAAGAAAATGGTTAAAGATATACAAACTACATTCAACTGGCCTTTAATTGAAAAAATCAACACACTAAATATGGCAAAATAAAACAATTTAATAGCACTTAGAATCTCGAAGCTTTCCCAGATGTTTAGGCAAGCAAATGAGAGCTGAAGCAGTTATAAAGAAGAAATTATATGTAAAGATCGATTTTTGAAAGTCAGACTTCATGAATTTTAATTTTTTGTTAAAGGAATTGGAGAGCTAATAAAAATATATACTGTGCTAAAATATTTAAGGGCAAAAATAAATATAATTTTTTTTTGGTAGATTCAGGTTATTTAGGACAAATCTCTGCAGAGCAAATGATTTCACTAGAACTTGGAACAAAATTATGAATATATAGGTTGTATAACAGAATTATTAGAAAAACCATAGCAGCACTATATTGTTAAATTAGGGAAGAAACTGCAAAAAGGGCAATAACAGCTAACGAGCTTAAGAATTTCAAATGAAGGATATGAAAACTGGAAAAAAAGGGGGGAAAGGGGCATAGCTGAAAACGGTGCAGATTCATTGCATTAAAAGTAGTAATAATATTAAACAAGATTAATCCATTTGAATAGTATGATAATACCTCCTTATCAGAATTAACACTTACTTATATGGTAAATATGAGAAGCTAAAGCTCTAATCTCTTTTTGATGTTTCCAATTATTTTAAACCGTATCAGTTTAACATGAAATATGCTTTAATATCATATTAACACTTTGCTCCCAAATTCAGTCCTTGTTTATTGTACAAGAGTCGATATTATTTGTTGTAATTAAACCTAGCAGATAATTTATAGGTAAGATCTTAGGACGTTTAACGTGTTAAATCTCTTACATTAATACTAGAGTTAATTTAATATAGCCAACAATACTTCATACTCCTTTTAATCTCAAAACTTATAAACTCTGCTCATAACTGTATCAAATAAGCTGAATCATAACATTCATACAGACAATGTAGCACATTTTATATCAAGAATACCAACAATTTCATAATGATAAATCTATTAAATAATGGTTACCATATAGTAAATACATTAACCACTACAGAAGTTTTATTTCTGAACTTACCTCAGCAAAAATAAGAATGAGAATCATTCCAACAAAGAGCCTGGGTTGCTGGGCAGTTCCACGCACTCCAGCATCACCAACAATTCCGATTGCAAATCCAGCTGCTAGACCAGAAAGCCCTACAGATAATCCAGCACCAAGATGAACGAATCCTCTGCAAATATAAACACTTGTCTCATTTTTAGCTTATAAACCTGTATCTACATAATTAAAAAAAAAATGTTGAATTCTTTGACACTCGCCTAAACATGATAATTTCCATTCACCTCAAAGATAAATAAAAAAATTAAAAAGTGATGCATTTTAAACTAATTTTAAAACATTTTCACCAAACCAGCAACTAAAGCTCTTTTGTCTACCAAAACCATGGAAACTCGTACGTAAAGAAATATATATATTTAAAATTTATAGTAATAATTAAATATTTTAAAGGAAAGTTATATGAAGTCAAAAAACTTACTTACTCGTAAACTGTATTGAGAAGGTACTTCTAATTTTCCAGCAATGAGAACTGCAACAACTAATCCATAAATAGCAATAATACCAGCCATAACAACTGGAATAATACATTTCATGATGAGTTCAGGCCTCATTACAGACATGGCTGCAATACCAACACCTGATTTTGCTGTTCCATAAGCAGCACCCAGAGCTGAAACGAATAAAATAATAAATTTATTACCTAATGATGACTTTCAACCACAAGTTTATTTAACATCTTTTAACTGAAGAACATACCTAAGTACACACACATATATATATATATATATATATATATATATATATATATATATATATATATATATATATATATATATATATATATATATATAATATAAATATATATATATATATTATATATATATATATATATATATATATATAAATATATAATATATATATATATTATATATATATTACATAATTATATAATATATATATATATATACTATATATATATATATTAATATAGTATATATATTATAATATATATATATTTATATATATATATATATAATATATATAATATATATATAATTATATAATATATATATATATATATATATATATTATATATAATATATATATATAAATTATATATATATATATTAAATTTATATAATATATATTAGGGAAGTACCGATACCAGAAAAGAGGCCGATACCGATACTCTATTTTTAGGTGCCAACACTATTTAATTAATATAATAAATACACCAACAGTAATAAGATAGAACATATGTGCACTGCTGTGCACTCAAGATTGCATTCCCTGAACAAACATTCCTCATTTTTTATATTTTTCATATTTGAGTGTGCCCAAGATATATCTTATTGTATAAATTTGAGCCGTAATTTAACTTATAGTAACTCTTTCTATTAATATTAATTAACTTTTCATAGTTTGTGTTTATTTAAAAATATTCCATTTCCATGTTTCCAGTAAAGTATTAACAAAGTTTAGGCTACTAGCTTTTATGTTTTTAAATGATTAATTACAATCTACAAGAAGATTCTTTAACCTAGCAAAAATATAAAGATTTTAAAAAAATAATGATGAAAGAATAGAGGACCTCAATTAATCAGTCCGAAAAAAAGTTTTTAAAAATAAAAAAAAACGCTATTACTTAAACATGACATAATAAAAATACTCCTTTAAGATAGATATCATTCAATACTCAAATTTCAAAAATTCCCAAATTGTGATGAATGCAAAAAACATGTTAATCTTTCATAGGAATCTGGCGAGAGACTGTCCGTTTTTGGGGGTGTTTAACATTCCTACCTTAACCTAACACCTATAAATTACGCTTCTCTCGACTGATGAAGGGAGGTGCTGATAATTATTTGCCTGCAAGCATGAAAATAATAATGAAAACTTGGCCCATTTTCATGGCCACCGCAAGAAAGGATTCTCTTCTGAAGGCAGCATCTCATGTTTTCGTAGAGCCTCATCTCTTTCACAGACTGCCCAAATTTGAATTATCTTTGCTCCTTTGATTTGATGTCTCTTCAGTTTTACGATAAGGCTCCCTTGGTGTTGATTCCTTTTTTGAAGGTGAATGCCAATTTCTCCATTGAACTTAGAAAAGAAAGTCTAACCATATCCAAATTTCCTTCATCTTCAGTAGGTTTATTTGCTAAAAGCCACAATTCGTCCACTATCAGTGCTGTTGCCAGCGGTTTGCAGATAAGGCGGCTTCCCCTTCTCTGTCGGGACTTTTTTTTTTTTTTTTTTTTTTGTCTTTGTCATAAGCGAGCAAGCAACCTCGGTTATGCTTTTTTTAATGATCCTAGAAAGTGGTTCACCGTCGGAGGTGACATTCTTGTGGGGTTTCAACTAGCTTAAGGAATTCCCTATTAGAACCTTTTGTTTATTTTATTTCTTTTCCAGTTGTCATCACCGGTGACGGAAGATTCCTCGTCCAGGAATGGTGTGGTACCTCAAAATCCAATCAACGCAAATTACGCAGATGAGCTCAGACGCAAGGTTTTAAAGTGAGTAGGGAAATTAAATTGATTAGGAAACACAGATGATGGAGAGATCCACAGAACAGAGGGGTGCAGGAAAGAAAGAAGCCCCAGCGAACCAGGTCTGGAGTTACTAAATCAAACACAAAACCTCATGTGCCACACAGCACCCCTTGTGCTACGGAGGGCGTCGTAAAGTGGTGGTATGCGAGAGGAAAGTTGCCTTGAACAATATGCCCTTACAGTACCTATAGAAAAAAGACAAAACACCACATCGTTTCGCAAAAGATAAAGGGTCAAGTGAAATAGAAAGTTACAGGACAGTTTATAAGGTCCCAGGTTCTTTTGGCCCTTTGACTCGGACCCCTATCCAAAAGCCGGTAAATGAAACCAGAGCCCCGCCCCCCACAGATATGAGAGCAGTAGTACTCCATTCAAGGGGCGGATGAGACCCTTGTATGGATGGAATAAGTTGAAAGAAGAAAAAAAGTCTCGCACTCTAACAGAAAACTCCCAGTTTGTTTCTTTTCGATGCCGCCATAGCAACCACTTGATTTGAGGTTTTCTCAAAAAACATTTTTTTTTGTTTATGTTTAAGGCCAAGGATGTTTATATTGTCAAACAGGAGAGACGAGAGACACCCTGGAAAGAGATATTAAAAGTTAACGTGTGGCTTTAGAGAGAAGAGATTTGTAGAAAGTTGGCGTTTTTTTAAACAGAATTTAATCTTGCTTAGCTTGAGACGACCCAACCCTGAATTTCTATCCAGAATCAGCGAGATAGAATCAGAAAGATTAAGACGGAGGGGAAAATTCTAGAAGCAAAAGAGGGAGGCAGAATTTGATATGAGTTGGAAAGAATGAAGGGTCAAGTGTCATCGACATATGAAGTGGATAGAGTTAAGATGTGCAGACGAGAAGAAGTTCATTGATGAAAAGCAGGAATAAAGTAGGTAGGAGATAAAACAGAAACTTTGAGGAACACCACTATTGACATTGAGCGATTTGAAAAAAAGCTAGACACAAGTAAGCAAAGAGAAGAAGGAAACCGCAAAAGGCTTGGGGAAGCAGGTAGTGACGCGTGGCATTACCCGCGTCAAATTCTTTGGATATGTTCAAGCGCCACCACCACAAGTCTTCCCGTAGTTCCTAAGGGTGGGAACCATTTAAAGCTGTTATTAAATAGGAAAGTATGCCGATAGATCTCGAGCACCGAAAGCGTACTGAGGTGGAAAAATCAGAAAGAAGGGGAAAGAGATTCCAGATGATCTAAGAAGTGAGAGTTGAGAATGGGTTTCAAAGATCTTAGAAAGAATACAAGTGAGAGCTATGGGCGATAGTTAGAAGTAGAAGGATCAGAGCAGCATAATTTTTTTCGGAATAGGTTGGACAATGCGCGCTTCCAACAATGAGCGGAAAGTGCTTAGTTATTGAGCATAGAGAAAATATAGTGAACGAAGGGTATTGGGGTCAGCACGGAAGCACACTCTAAAAACTCGGAGAGGATTTGCCATCCGGGGCCACCGGCCTTCCTAATGTTCATTTAGTTTCAGGAGCTCATGCACCAATTCAAATGAAATGACAGGTAAAAACATAGGACAAATGAGTTGGAAGGAGGAGGAAGAGGAATACCAGAAACGTCCAGGTTTAGAATTAGAGGAAAATAGAGGCCAAAGAGATGATGGCCCTTTTCAGTCTGAAGTTATTAGCTACAGATCATTCAGAGCGAATAAGAGAGAGGAAAGGCAGATTTACAGAAGTTGTTAGAGGATGTTTTTGGCAAGAAGCCAGAGAGATTTGTCAGTTGAGAACCAAAGGAGGTCAGTGCATTTTCGTTTAATGAAAGAGATTCCGCTTTGCTCGTCGAAGAGATATCCCTGCAACGTTTCTAGCTGAATGGAAAAAATTGGCAAGTGATAGGGCAACGAGAATTTTTTCCACACCCGATAGCATTGTCTCTAGCCTGGATGGCCAGGGAACAAGCACGATCGAACCATGGATTTTGAGAGAAAAAAGATAAGTCCAAAGAAAAGAATGATTGAACCTGCTCATCCCATTAAAACAATTACAGCTCCCACTTTATCGGCAGAATCTGAACCGTTCTTAAAGAGTCAAAGCCGTCCACTTCAATTATAGTCTAGCGTAGAAGCAACGCATTGCCCCCCCCCAAATCGGCCATTCCAATTATAGTGCCAGAAAAACCGCATTAGGGCAGGATTGGAGCTGTTGGAGAGAAATATTAAAATTAAGTGTTGATATAAGGTTGTGGTCAGATTTACCGATAGGAGCGGAAGTGGTGTTGGTGTTATTATAGAGAGAAGGACTAGTTGTGAAAAATTAGGTCAAGTGTGTTCAAGAATCGGTTGAGACGA
>JABUQX010061650.1:17500-40285 GCA_015478945.1 Trachelipus rathkii
ATTATATTATATATATTTCACATATATATAGTAATATTATTATAATATATATATAATTATATAGTATATATATAAGCACACACTTGGGCAAGACATTTTATTTAATTGTTTGATGTACCCAACCCTTTTGTCCTGCCATGGGAAAAACAATTTTTTTGCACTTTTCCATGTTTACATGTGAATAGTTCAACATTGTAAGCTGACAAAAACCGGTACCAATTTGAATTCAGCCAGATTCTCCAGATTCGCCCTAATTTTCTAAAATCTACCAGAAAAAAAATTGTAAAAGGAAAATCAACTTCATGATATTTTTTACATTATATTATTTTTTCTTGGATATTGTTTAGAAGAGGTAAAACAAAACTTTTATTTATAGCGCTTATAAATATAACAGATTTTTTCCCGAGATAGTGGCATTCAAATTTTGGCACCAAATTTTTACCTTACCTTATTTTTTTTTCAGAAAGTGATTTTTTTTTTATTGAATAGAAGCAGTTGATACTATTTATTTCTATGCTGTCACGTATTTATAAAAACATTAAATTTTTGAGAACCTAATTTTTTGAGAACCCTAATTTTTTGAGAACCCCAAATTTTTTGAGAACCAGTAATTTATTTGAGAACACCTAAAACTATTGGGAACTCTAATTTTTTGGCAACATACACTCAGAAGAAGCGGTCTATGCGATATACCACAACGGTTGCGTATCACGCAACAGTTTAGTAACCAACAGTATTCGACAAACACAATACAGATACCCGTAATTTACGCCCGCCCTAATTTTTTCCGATACACACATCAGGTCAAATTTCGCCTACGGATAGATTATTGGCAGGATCATGGGTTATAAATACATTCCAGCTGGGTCATATTTATATAGGCCCCATCACTTAAGTTTTTTGGCTAACCGCTTTGGTTTCCGATGGTCCAATTTTTGGACCCACGCGTAACAATACCACCCTCTAGCGCTACTCCATTTTGGTCTCATGGGTCAATTTTTGGCCCACTCGGAAATTTTCTTGCCATAATCGCTATTGAGTCTTACCATAGGGTCAATTATTGGGACCCTACGGTAATTTTTGACTCATTTGGTCTTCCATGGGTCAATTTTGGCCAATAACCACGGTTAATTTTTATGGCTATCAACCTTTGGTCCTTCCATGGGTCAATTTGACGCCACCCTTAATTTTCGACCAACCTTTTGCGTCCTTCCATGGGCTCAATTTTGACCACACTCTACATTTTTCGATCACCCTAGTTTGGTATTCCATGGGGATAAAATTTATTGCCCCCATAGGTATTCATTATTCTGATCTTCCTTTTGGGGCTTAGCTACCTATTTTTGAGAATGTCTTATTACCTAAATTCTTACTTGTTTGCATGATATTTTCGGCCTTACAACCTTTAGCCATATACATGGGTTCATTTTTTTTGGCACCACGGATAATTTTTGGGTCATCACTTTAGCGTGCTTAGCCATTCTTTTGATGTCTTGTATACCTGTTTTGCCATGAATTTCGGCTTTTAAAACCTTAGCCATATATACCATGGGTCAAATTTGGACCCACGGTAATTTTTGTCCTTCCTTTAGGGCTTAACCTTTTTTTGATGTCTTAACTTGTTTTGATCATGAATTAATTGTCGGTCTATCGACCTTTAGCCTATATATACTGAAATTACATGGGTCAATTTTGACCCACGCTAAACCTTGATGGCTTTGATTAGGTTCGCCCATCACCCGTAAGGAGTATCGTATGACTGATGTTTTTTTCTATTTGTTGTTTCTATTGAAGTATCTAATTTAAAGTGCCAGGTGGAGTCTCCAGGTTGAGTGCCAAGTGAGTGCCACTGAGTTGCCAATTGAGTGCCAAGTGAGTGCCA
Organism: Trachelipus rathkii; assembly: GCA_015478945.1. Lineage (NCBI taxonomy): Eukaryota > Metazoa > Arthropoda > Malacostraca > Isopoda > Trachelipodidae > Trachelipus > Trachelipus rathkii. The sequence goes on from JABUQX010061650.1 coordinate 19,383, forward strand.
ATATGTCAACAGTGAGTGCCACATAGTGCCACAGTGAGTGCCACATAAGTGGCCAACTGAGTGTACCACTTTTTTCAGCCTTAATTCTAAGCCTCCTCCATGACGCTACTAGAATAGCCCTAATATGGGTGTCTACCCTAGGTAATAAGGTATGAGGAACCGAATGGTGTACATTACAATCTGCTCGAGACTGCTCTTCATACTCCAGTTAGTATTTTTATACACTTATAACACACATTACACACTCGCCATAGACACTTACAACTAGCCCAATAATACACTACCTCACACGCACAGGTACAACTTACACTCTCACTCACTACACTCGAAGCTCAATTTGTTGCCTCATCTTTGCTGACTCATCTTTGATGAAGTCATTTTTGATACCACCTAATATTGATGTGTCATCTTTTGATGACACATCATTCTTTTTCTACCTCTTAGATCATAAGCTGCCCACCAGGCCGCAGCAAGCCCCCTCCCTATCTGCAAAGGATGGAGGCCCCGCATCCGCAGGGTGCGACCCGCCGCGCGAATGAAAAATATATATACTTAAGTCATTCATTTTATTCATACTTCAAACTCATTTTTTATTAACAAACATTATTCTCGCGAATCTAAAACCTGTAAACTCATTACACTTGCACCTTACCTTATTTAACACCAATATATTAATATTAACATTATTTTTACTTAATACTTTTTAGTTTAAATACTTTTTAATTTAAAATTTTTAAAAATTGTATGTAAGAACAAAAAGCCAGAGTGCCTGATATATAACCATTTTATTTTACTACAACTGTACGAAAATTTTTATTAAAACAATTAACATTACCACTACCTTAAAACGCAGTAAATCAGGGGTGTGAAATCAATAAGTGTAACCTAACACCGAAGAGTGGGATTAGTAAATAGCTTTGTTTTTACTGCGTTTTACTGCTTTAAACTCATGTTTTAACGGCTTTAACTCATGTGTTTTAACCTGTTTTAACGTTACTAGGTGCTTATTAACTGCTTTAACTTCAACCATATTTTATTAACAATACATACCTTAAAGCAGTAAATCAGTAATCAATAGAGGTGTTACCTACACACTAGGGGGGGATTAGAAATGCTTTTTGTTTTTAACTGCTTTACTGCTTTAACATCAGTGTTTTACTGCTTTAATATCATAAGCAGGATTTAACTCAATGTTTTACTGCTTTTACTCCCATATTTATTAAAATTACATTCATATGCTTTTACTGCTTTAACCCTCACATATTTATTAACAATACATACCATTAAAGCAGTACTCAGTAATATCAATAGAGGTGTTACCTACCACCTAGGGGGGATTAGTATGCTTTTTTTACTGCTTTAACTGCTTTAACTCATGTTTATCTGCTTAACATTATGTTTTTTACTGCTTTAACTCATCTGTTTACTGGCTTTATGTTCTCACATATTTATTAAAATTACTAACCTTAAAGCAGTAAATCAGTTAAATTCAATAGAGGTGTTTACTAACACCAGCAAGGGGGGATTAGTATGCTTTTTGTTTTACTGCTTTACTTACTGCTTTAAACCATGTTTTACTGCTTTAACTCATGTTTTACTGCTTAACTTTCTGCTTTACGCTACTGCTTTGCTGCTTTACTGTTTTAAACTTTCTGCTTTACTGCTTCAACTCATATATTTATATTTACATTATGTTTTTTATTTTGTTAATCTTTTTATTTATTTTTATTTGTCATGTTTTATTTATTTTTATATTAATTCTCTCATTTTATAATTATTTTGTTTTTCTTTATATATCTTAGGTTATTTTACTCATGCCTATCTGTTATTATTATTTAGAAAACACATACACACACACCACTTACACTTATACACACATTCACTATGACAACTTCCATACACACATTCACGTATGACACTTAACATTTACCCTCGACACTTACATTTTAACTTATACACAGCGGTCACACACCACATCTTACACTTATACAACATTTCACTCTGATACGTATACAACACATTCACTATGACACTTACCATTTATCCATAGACACTTACATTTACACTTACACTCACACAGCAGATTTTACTTACACTCACACACAGATTTACGTACACTCACACACAGATTTACTTACACTCGCGCACAGATTTATTTTTATCATTGCCACACACACACACCACACACACCCACACACACACACACCCACCACCTCACTTACACATATAACGTATAATTTTATTAAAACATTTTTATGTTTTAAAATTAACACGTACATTTATATTAGCATTCACCAAATTAACAAAAATTAATTTGAAGTTTCTTAAAACCTTCTGTAATAATCAATCATCTATCTTGAACAAAGAATTATTATTAACTGGTTAATACTTTTTGTTTAAAGGTTTAGCAACTATGAAATTTTAAATTTATCTTTTGCTTAAGTTTTTATGAAATTTTATTAAAAACATATATTTTTACGTACCCCTTAAAGCAATAACTCAGTAAATCAGTAAGTCAGCCCCTAGCACCCTCTACATCAAGCTATGCCACGTTTTGTTCTATTGGCTTACTGCTTTACATCATCTTAGCCATGTAATAAGTATAAAATAACTAAAATAAGTTTCTTCTCTGGCTAACATACATTCGTATTTTATCTAAAACATTCTAAGTTTTATTTATAAAATAACAATCTTTCACGTTACATTTATATTATCACTCGATGTTTAACTAAAATATTTCAAGTTTTTTTTAAATAATTCGGTTTTCTTTATTATTATTAATTATTATTATTATCTATGTACATTGACAATCCATGACGAGAAACACAACAAACCGCACTCCTTACAGATACGAAACTGACCTCTCTCTGTAAAATGTCTTGAAATAACTACTTCAGGCCTAAATTTAGGAATATCCTTTTTGTAAACCCGAGGCGATTTAAGCCTAAATTCAGTCAAAATATATTTCAAACTGACCTTTTTTCTGTAAAAAGTGGTGCAATAACTACGTAGGCCTAAATTTAGGTCCTAATTTAAGGATAAGCCTTTTTTGAGACGGTAATTTAATCCTAAATCAGGTCAACAGGTAATTCCCGTATAGACAAGAATCAATGTCAATGTATTATTTTTATAAATATCAATTTCAAACTGAAACATGCTGGATCGGAAAGATCCTTTAAGGAGGTAAAAGGAAATGTCTTCCTTACTTGTGATTGGTCGGGGTAATCCTTATCTCTATATGACCTCCGTATGTGATTGGTCGAGAATTATTTTTATCGTCTTTGAAAATTTAACGTTTGTTCTTTAAACTTGTATTTAAGCAGGTGTGTGTTTTATTAACTTTAGAACCCAACTCATTTTAAAATCATAGTCATTTTAGCTGGTAAGCGGTGAAGTTATCTGTTTTGTATTAAAAGTGTTTTTAATTTTTACTAAGTGTATATCATAATTTATAATAAATACTTACATTGAGGAATAATTATTAATTTCACATAGAATAGATTAATAATTACATTCACTAGCTTCCATAAGCTAACACACCAAGGGCTCAGCATGAAGCCACCGCAAAAGGGCAGCGCAACCCGCACTGCGCAGGTGCGTCCCGCGCGTCCCCAGCCCGACCGCGTGCGCCCGCAGGCGCAATCTTCCCCGCCGCCGCGTGCGCCCCTTGCAGGCGCAATATTTCCGCGTTCCCGCCGCCGCGTGCGCCCGCGGCGCAATATTCCGCGCGAATTATTATTTAGAACACATACACACACACACCAACACACCACACACACACTAACACACACAAACACACACACTCACTTACACATATAACGTATAATTTAATTAAAACATTTTTATTATTTATTTAATTATTATACTATGGTTATTTACTTCATGCTCTTGTATTAATTAATTTAGAACAGCACATAACACAAACACCCACGCGACACATACACACACACACACACACACTCACACGCACACTCACTTACACATATCGCGTATAATTTATTAAAACAATTTTATTTTTATTTTATTATTATACCTTAGTGTTATTTAACCTTATGCCTATTGTTATTATTATTATTTAGAACACACATGCAGCACAACTCTCACACAACCAATACACCACATCACACACACAATAAACACTTACACTACCGCCACCACCCACTCATATTTTGATCCTACTTTGATGACTCAGTTTTGATGCTCAACTTTGATGTCTCAGTTTTGCCCTTAACATTTTGATGGCCTTCAGCTTTTGATGCTCAACCTTGATACCTCAGCTTTATGCCTCAGTCTTTATACCCTCAACTTTTTAATAATCTTAGCTTTGGTACTCAGCTTTAGTGGTTCATATTGATTGACTCATTTTTTGATGTGCGGTTCATCTGTGATACACTATATTTGGAGATTTCAGCTATAAGCGATTGTTACATCTTACCCATATGACACTTACACTTACACTTATACAGATGATTACACTTTATCTTCATTTATTTACATCTTATACGCTACTATACACACAGATCACTTATTTACGTTCACGCATAGACATCTAAACTACCCGAACACACAAATATATATATCTATATATAATTAATTTTTATTATATTATATATATGATAATATATATATATATATATATATAATATATATATAATAGTAAATAACATATATATTCTCTTCGCAGGCGGGAATATTGCGCCGCGGGCGCACGCGGCGGCGGGAGCGCGGGAACGCGGCGGGCGGGCGCACGCCGGCGGGCGGAGGATATTGCGCCTGCGGGCGCACGCGAGATATTATGCAAAGTCGCGGGCGGGGACGCGGCGGACCGCACCTGCGGGTGCGGGGTTGCTGCCCTTTGCTGGCTGGGCTCATGCTGAGCCCTGGTGGTTAGCTTAAGAACTAGTGAATTAATTATTATCTATTCTAGTGAAATTAATAATTATTCTGCAATGTCAGTATTCTATTAATAAATATCGATTTACAACTTAGTGGAAAAATAAAACACTTTTAATACAAATCAGATAACTTGTGCACCGCTGAACAGCTAAAATGACTATGATTTTAAAATGAGTTTGGGTCTAAAAGATAATAAAACAAACACCTGCTCAAATTACAAGTTTGAAACAAAAGTTATTTTCAAAAGACGATAAATATATTTCTCGACCAATCACCATACGAAGGTGCATCATAGCGATAGGATTACCCCACCGGAATCAGCAAGTAAGAAAACATTTCCTTTTTACCGTGCTTAAGGAATCTTTCGCATCCAGGATGTTCAGTGGAATATAATTTATGAAAATAATATAAACAATGAATGACTTGGTCAAGACGGATTAGCCGTTGACTGGTATTAGGCATTAAATTAGCCCGTCTTAACAAAAAGGCTTATCCTAAATTTAGGCCTAAATTTAGGCCTAAACGTAGTTATTGCACCACATTTACAGAAAAAGGTCAGTTTGAAATATTTTTTGACCTGGAATTAGGCTTAAATCGCCTCGGGTTATATTCAAAAAGGATTATCCTAAATTAGACCCTAAAGTAGTTATTTCAACCAACATTTTTTACGAGAGAGAGGTCAGTTTCGTATCTGTAAAGGAGTGCGGGTTGTTGTGTTTTCTCGTGATGGATTGTCAATGTACATAGATAATAATATAATAATAATAAGAAAACCCGATTATTTAAAAAAACTTTGAAATATTTTTAGTTAACATCGGTGAAATAAATGTAAGTGAATACTTGTTATTTTTAAATAATAAACTTAGAAGATTTTAAAAAAATACATGTTATGTAAGATGGGAAAGAAGAACTTATTTTGTTATTTTATACTTATTACAAGATGGAAGCCGTCTTAATTTTATTTATTTGGCTAAGAGATGATGTAAGCAGTCAGCCTATAGAACCAAAACGGGCAGTAGCTTGATGTAGCGGGGTGCTAGGGGGCTGGCCTTACTGATTTACTGATTTCTTGCTTTAAGGTACGTAAAAATAATTTTGTTTTTTAAATAAAAATTTTACATAAAAATTTAGTAAAAGTTATTTTTTAAAATCTTGAATAATATTTTTTATAAGATTTAAGCAAAATAAAGAATTCATTAGTTTCATAATTTAAAACATTCTGTTTCAAGCATCGATACTCGGATATGATATTTATTAGTACAGAAGTTTTTTATAAGCAAGACTTTATGAGAGAAATAATGTTTATTGTTATCCATTGACAGAAGTAATATAATGTCAGTGTCTTTTAATATTAAAACATAAAATGTTTATGATAAATTATACGTTTAATTGTAGACGTTGAGTGTTGCGTGGGTGTGTGTGTTTGTGTGTGGTGTTGTTGTGGTAATATCTGTTGGTGCGAGTGTAAGTTAAATCTGTGTGTGTGTAATCTGTGTGTGGAGTGTAAGTAAAATCCTGTGTGAAGTGTACAAGTAAATCTTGCGTGTGCGTGTAAGTGTAAATGAGTTGGTCTATGGACATAGATGTAAGTGTCCATAGTGAAATGGGTGTGTATAAGTATCATAGTCGAAGTAGTGCTATACTGTGTAAAGTGTGGTGTGTGTGACCCGCACTGTGTGATAGTGGATAAATGTAAGTGTCTTGGGTAACATGTACCACGCTGTCCATACGCTGAACTCGTTGTGTATAAAGTGTCTCCCATTAGTGAATGTGATGTATATTAAAGTGTAAGTGTGTGTGTGTGTGGTGTGGTTGTGTGTGTGTGTGTGTGGTGTGTGTTGTCGTGTGTGTTCACTAAAAATAATATAGAATAGGCATGAAAAGTAAATCACAACTTAAGTATAATAAAAATAATAAAATAAAATAATAAAAATTATTAACAATAAAATGAAAAATAAAATAAAATAATAATAAACAATAAATAACAAAGTATTAAAAGACAAAATAAAAAACTAATGTTAATAAATAAATGAGCTCAAGCAGTAAAGCAGAAAGTTTAAACAGTAAAGGCAGAAAGTTAAAGCAGTAGCGAGTAAAGTTAAGGGCAGTAAAGATCCTATGAGCTTATAAGCAGATAAAACTATAGTTAAGCGTAAAGCAGTAAACAAAAGCATACTAAATCCCCCCTTGGTGTAGGTAAACCTCTATTATCTTACTGATTAACTGCTTTAAGTATGCTATGTTAAATGAATATGTGAGCCTAAAGTGTAAACACTATGAGTTAAAGCATCAAAATGAGTTAAAGCAGTAGAAACATGAGTAAGCAGTAAAGCAGTAAAACAATTAAGGCCATATCTAATCCCTTTAGTGTTAGGTAACACCTCTATTGATGTTACTTCAGATTTACCTTGCTTGTAATAGGGTATGTCACTTGTTATAAATATGTGAGTACAACGCAGTAAGAACATATAAGTTAAAACAGTAAAAAATGAGTTAAAAGCAGTAAAGCAAATAGTTAAAGCAGTAAAGCAGTAAACAGAAAGCATACTAATCCCCTCTTGGTGGTTAGGTTTACACCTTTATTGATTTAACTGAGATTTACTGCCTTTTAAGGTATGTAATGTTCATGTTTTTAATAAAATTTTCGTACAGTTTTAGTAAAAAATGTTTTAAAACTTGATACTCCTGGGTTTTTTTCCTTCTTATACAAATCTCTTTTTAAAACTTATAAATTAAAAGTTAAGTAAAAAGTATTAAGTACAAATAATGTTAATAAATATATTATGTTAAATAATAGGTCTGTATGAGTTACAGTTTTAGTTCGCGAAAAATGTTTTTAATAAAAATGTTTAAGTATGAAATAAATATGATGACTTTATAGTATAATATATTTTTATTCGCGGGGCGGCGGGTCGCACCCTGCGGGTGCGGGGCTCCAATCTTATGCGGCGGAGGGGGCTTGCTGCGGCCTGGTGGGCCGCTTATGATCTAGAGGTAGACAAAGATGACGTCATCAAAGATGGATCATCAATATAGGTGGTATCAAAGATGACTTCATCAAAGATGATCATCAAAAATGAGGCAACAAAATTGAGCTTCGAGTGTGTGAGTGTAAGGTAAGTGGTGTGTGTGTGTGAGTGTAGTGTATATGGGCTAGTGTAGTGTCTATGGCTGAGTGTAAGTGCTTATAAGTGTTATAAAAAATACTAACTCGTAGTATGAAGCATTCTAGCAGATTGTAATGTACACCATTCGTTTCCTCATACCTTATTACCTAGGGGTAGACACCATATTAGGGCTATTCTAGGCTTTCCAAGGGGGAAGGCTTAGAAAAGGCTTGAAAAAAAGTGGCACTCAGTTGGCATTATGTGGCACTCAGTTGGCACTATGTGGCATCACTTGGACTCATTGCACTCTCACTTGGCCTCATTGCACTCACTTTGGCCTCCCTGGCCCTTCACCGGCCACTCATGAATACTCATAAGAACACAATAGAACATGCTAGATACTCCTTACGGTGATCTGGGAACCATCAAAGCCATCAGTTAGCGTGGGTCAAAATGACCATGGGTATGGCGATCATTTCATACAAAAAACTGTATTTCAGTCAAACAAGGTTACAGACATACCACGGCTAAGCCCTAAAGGAAGGACAAAAAATTCATCCGCCGATGGGTTCAAATTTGATCCAATGTATATTGGCAAGGTTAACGCCGAACTGTCCGGTCAAACAAGGTAAGACATAAAAAATAGGGCTAAGCAGCTCAAAGGACCCATAAAATTACCCGTGGGGCCAAACATGACCATCGGTATATGGCGACAAGGGTTAAAGGCCGAATATCCATGGTCAAACAGGTAAAGACATCACAAAATAGGCTTAAGCCCCTAAAGAAGATAAAAATTAACCGTGACCGGCATTTAAACAACTATTGACCCATGGAATACCAAAGGGGTTGATCGAAAATTAGGGTGGGCCCCAAAGTTGACCCATGGAAGACCCACAGCGGTCGTTGGTCGAAGAGAATTAGGGTGGGTCAAGAATTGCCCCATGGAAGACCAAAGGGTAGCCAAAAATTACCGTGGGCCAAAATTGACGCATGGAAGCAAAGGGTAAGTCAAAAATTACCGTGGGCCCAAAAATGACACCATGGAAGACCCAATAGGGTGGAAGGCTGAAAAATTACCCGGTTGGGCTAAAAGTTGATCCCATGGAAGACCAAAGGGGTAGCCAAAAATTTACCGTGGGTCAAATTGACCCATGGAAGACCAAACGGGTAGCCCAAAAAATTAAGTGGGCCAAAAATGGACCCACGGAATGGTCAACAGGGGTAGCCAAAATATACTAGATGGTGGGCAGAAAATTGGAGGACCCATGGTCGAAAAAATTCGGGGGGCGCAAAATAGGGGGCAATACGTACAACGGTTGCTGACTGCAACCGTTTGGACGCAACCCTTCTTCGACGGGTTGCAAAAGGTTGCTGCGCAAAAAATTAGGGTTGCTCAAAAACTTTGGGTTCTCAAAAAATTTGCGTTCTCAAAAAATTAGGGTTCTCCCACACAAAAAATTCGAGGTGTTCTCAAAAAATTAGGGGGTTATCAAAAAATCGACTTCCCCCACTAAGAAGGACGAGGTTTGTAGGTTCAAAAACTCCTGGGGCCAAAATTCGACCCAGGGACCAGACAAAAGCGCGTCGGTCGAAAAAAGGTCAAGGCCCAAAAAGGCTGAAGGCCAAAAATAGGTCAAGGTCAGGGTAATAAATTCTGAGGTCAAGAAAAAGGGGTGCAAGGCATGGTAAATCACCATCTCAGCGAAACAACGTGGACGGTTCAGAAAAGGTCAAGGCATGGTAAAATTACCCCCAGGAAACAACGTGCCGTCGATTGTCCGGAATTGACTCCCTACTACTAAGAGAATGTTCAAACTTTAGTAATAGCATAACAACACTTTCCTTTTCTTTCGGAATAAAGCATATATAAGCTTACTTGCATTAATAGTGTAAAATAAGTTAATCAAGGGAAGCAGTAAACTTTACGCAATTATAAGTTACACATTCACAAATACCTACCTTTTCAACATTCTTATCCGATCTTCTGTTTTAACCTTAATTTGGTGTTTGACCGAGCGCACTCTAAATTTAATCTGGTTCTCAACTTTGAGGCAGATGTACTCTTATTCTCCACACTGGATCACATTGCAGTTCACGTGCCAGAAGTTAAGACGGGATTCTTTTCGTTTTTAATCAACATATCGTCTAGCATCGTGCTCCATAGACTAGTTGTTTCACTCGTCGTACATTAGTCTTTCCAGCCTTAGGTCCCAAAGCTTTAATCCCTAAAACAACAATAAATATGTTCACTTATACAAACAACTTTTTCTCTTAAAAAAGGAAACATCTCTATTACAATAAAAAAACACGTAACTTCCACACAAATTTACTTACCAGACTTCACCGCCTGATCTTTCTGTTGTGGGATGATTTTTCCTTAGATTATTACTTACTTAATTTATTTCTCCCGTCCAAATCCTTTCCGTACCTTTTTACCCTCAGGGGGGGGGCGAGGGCGGTAGTGCGATTTTGGGCGGCAGTGGGGGGGGGGGGGGGGGGGGGGGGGGGGGGCGCGTTATTAAAATCCTCCTGTTGTGAGATATCCGAACACCAATCTAATTTCCTTCAATTAAATTTTAAAAACTAACTCACCTCTTACGGTTTGGTTTGTGTAATCTATTCCACATTTCTCTCTTCCACTCTCCGTAAGTCTTCGTAGACCACAAAACTCAAAAGAAGACACACATAAACAATCGAGACGCAAGAAAAGAAAAAAATATATACACACATACAATTAACTAAATAATATTCTGAATAATATAAACGAATTTACTAATAAGGTATTCTACAACCATATAATTAATTCTAACTTTTTCCCTTTCTTGTGATTTATTTTTTCGTCATACATCTTTGTCTGCATACCACCTTCTGTACTGCCCTACATCACTATCTTCTTCTGCTGGCAACTGGTAATTGCCTATTAATCTTTCTTTTTCCTGCCTCTAAACTTCTTAGTCCTTCAAACTTATCAACTCGGCTATACACCTTTCTTGTCATGTTATTCACCCCCACCCACATTTTTAGTAACTTCAGTATTTCCCCCCACTTGCTCTCATCGCCCACTTCACCCTTTTACGGGCAATCTAACGCAAAATGAAGTTTCTTCCCACAAACTACACATTTCATAATTTGTCCCCATTTATTTCTTTGGATTCACCTACTCCCTCCATCATTGCAACTATTTATTTTTCAAAAAGGGTTCTCTCCAACACACTACGATGCCACCAAATGTCGCGGAATTGAATCCCTATTCCTGTGTTATATACCTGATTTATATAGTGCAATAATGGAGGTTGAAAGAATAAACACTGATTTTCATAATTAGTATTTCAACAATAACAAAACATACAAATAAATGCCAATAGTAATTTTAAATAAATGGTTTCTCATAATATCTACACCTTATTCTCGCAAAAGTTATATTTAAACACACAGCCTGCGGAGGAAATTCTGAGGAAGCAAAAAGGACAAGTAAACCCAAAAAAGTCACGTGAGCAGTTCAGCTACAAATAACAAGCACATGTTAAATTATTTCAAAAAGGCTCTTCTCTCTTATTTTAAAAGCAATGTTCGAGACTTTTCAATATATAAATAATAATCACCAAAATCTTTAAAAAGTGTTCGTTTACTAATTTATTTCTTAAAGTTCTTTTCTCTTATTTTAAAAGCAATGTTCAAGACTTTTGAATAAATAATAACACTCTGAGTTAAAGCAATATCGTTACTTGAAATTAAATAGTGTCAAAATTAAGTAAAAGGAAGCAGTACAAATTATACCGCAATTATATAGCCACACATTCTACTATAAATACCTAATTCCACAAAAGTTTATACTTTCGAAATCCTGTTTCAACCTTATTTGTGTTTGACGCACAACTCTAATTTATCTGGTTCCAACTTTTGAAGCGATTGTACTTTTTCCAACTGGATACACTTATATTCACTTCTGAGTTAAGACGGGATCTTTCGTTTTAATCAACTATCTTCATAGCATCAGACTCCATAGATTAGTTTTCACTCGTCAGTAATTAGTTTTCCAGCCTTTAGTCCCAAGGTTTAATCCCTAAAACACATAATATTTCAGTTATAAACTTTTTCTTTCAAAAAGGAAACATCTCCTATTAATAGAAATAAATCACGTGTAACTTTCAAACCTAATATCCCCATGACTAACCTGCTATTGTGCGGATATTTTCCTGATCTATTCTTTTCTTTTTTCTCGTCCAATCCTTCGTACCTTTTTCTTCAGCGTTATTAAATCCCTCCTGTTGTGAGATAGTCCGAAAACAATCTAATTTCTTATTAATTTTAAAAACTAACTCATCTCTTACGGTTGGTTTGTGTAATATTCCACATTATTATATATCATATATATATATATATATATATATTATATATATATATATATATATATATTATATATTATATATCTATATTATATATATAATATAATATATATATATATATATATATATGTAAAATCTATATATATATATATAATATATATATATATATATTATATAATATATATATTATATATATATAATATTTATATATATATTATATATATATTACTTATATATATTATATATATATAAGTAAATATACCTAAATTTTATATAATCTATATTTGTATATTAGCGTGGCCCTTACCAATAGGGACAAAATATAAATTTTGGGAGAACTTTGGAGACACCCCTTAGAATTTTTCCATATATAGTCATGTTTATTCTCTAAAGGTTTCAGCAAGATTAGGCAAAAGAAACAGGCGGCGCATAGGATGAATGTTTTTATTATGTTTCAAAAATTTTAATTTCGATACACAATAATTATGATTTGCTTTTTTAGCTTAAAATTTAACAGACCCGGTTGGACATTCCCGAAACATCTCGACCGGTACAATTTGCCAAAATAAACTGCTTGTCATCCTCATTTTTAGCCAATATTTTGTTATATTCCTCCATTAACTTAACTCCCCGTTCTGCAACATCGTTTACAAATTTAAGCCCCATTTCAATTTGTTTTCCTTTCTAAAAGTTTTCATTACTATTCCATTTAAAAGGATGCATAATTAAGAAATCTGTTTTTATTGAAAAACGCTCAAAGAAGCGCTTGGATTTTCTGCTAATGAAATACTATATCTGTCTTTCCCTAAAATTGATCCACTCCTGAATGGAAAATGTTACCCCAATTTACTTTACATTTCCTTCACGCAAACATCCAATCATTCCAGAGCTTCTAACCATCTTTAATTTTGTTTGTAACACTGAACATTTTCCATGTCAAAAAATTGATATGGCAGCTGCTTCAGGTGAAAGGTACCACAAATGATTGAAAAATTTATGCAAAGCTAATTTGATCAGATTCTCATCTACATCCTTAATACGAGTAACAGTCTTTTAGGAATTTCCAGAAATCTTGAACAGGAGCGATCTGATCGTAAAGATTGGATAGAATTCACAATGCATCTTTAGACATAAAGACAAACAACAAATAGAACATCACAACCATCTCTGATTATCTAACTTATTTCCTGTTAGGCAATATTTTAATTGTTTTACGGAAAGAAAAATTTTAAGGCAACTACGATATTGCCTTGTGGCCATCCCACTGGCATGATGAAAGGATCTCATGGGCATCCGAAAATATATACCTCGAGGAGGAATTCATCCAAGGAAAATTGCCAGAAGTTCTACAAGTTTCCTCTATAATCCTATAACTTGTTTTTTCTTTAAGAGTTTTCAAAGAGAAATCTAGGAGATCTTGCATTTATATTTAATATCTTTTCTTTAAAAGATTCATCAGTGTTATACCTGGTGTGAATTTTAATTTACCCGCATTTTGAGCAATTTTCTTTAAACTTCTTGAATATGGAAATGTCTGGACCAAATGAGACCAACTTTTGAATCAAATACAGCCTTCAAAATAATTTCATAGATATGATAAACGAAAGGGAGACAATATCATATGAATTATATTCTTTCCTATTTACATATCTCGCTTACTTAGTAATCTTTATACAGGACCTTGAAATCGACGCTGTGTTATGCAAGCCTGTTGCTATCAAAACAAAAAGGGCTGTCTAATCTCTTTCGACACTGACAGTTCCACTTTTCTAGTACCCCACCACTCCTATAACCGCGCTATCCAGCTTGGTGTTGCCACATACCCGACATTAATCGCTGGTACTCTAATAATTGTTCTATACCGCCATTCACCCAGAAGTTATAATTACCTGCAATCTATCTACGGTTCCGTGCCAGTAACATTTGTCAGAATTTTTTCATCCCAGTGTACCGTTATATGTGGTAAGTCACTGCTCCTGAACTTATTAATATGTCTCTGCTATTTTATTTCTATAACGCTTTTCGACAGGCGTGAGATAGAAACTGCGATTTTAATAACTATGTTTGTAGGCGTTCATGACCAAGGATTCAGCTGCCGGCAGATAATATCTAACAGCATCAACGGTCACTGACTTTGCACTTATCAAGAGTAGCACTAACCTAAGTGTTATTACCTGTACTTTGGCTTTTTTACTTTGTTCTAGAACTGTGGTGTATGGACCTGAACGGCCTATGTGGTTAGACTTGTATACAGAACGTATACTTTGTCTACATAGTGTAATAGCCTTGTGTGAAGGTTCTTCACTTTATCTTTGTATCATGTCCGTTATATCGGGTCAGTATATGATGTGCCTCTGAAATAACAATTGTAAATACCAAATAATCTTTATGTCAGTTAAGTATAATTAATAACATACTAAATAGACAATTGTAAAGAGTATTGAATGTTCCATTGTTTTTAAAAATGTCATCTACTTCCGAACAGAACACTTGAACACATTCTAACTTCTCAAATTCTGACTAATACCTATAATTCTTCACTGTTTCAAATAATAATAATAATAATAATAATAATAATAATAATAATAATAATAATAATAATCATAATAATAATAATAATAATAATAATAATAATACTAATAATAATAATATAATAATAATAATAATAATAATACTGGAAAGAGAAAGAGAATGAAAAAAATGTTTACCTCCCATTGTTTTATCTTTTGGTACCTCAATGTTCTAATCCACCTCTTCTTCTTTAACGAAATCGATCTTTCCTCTTTCTTTCTCTTGTCAAAAACATGATTTAATACCGTGATTAAGCATATGTGTTCTTATTTCTTTCTTCTGATTATAGGATCAAAACAGACGATCTTCTTCAATGGGGATATAAGTTATAAGAGCGTCAGCCTGACGTATTACAAAACGATCGTTCCTTTCTTTTCTCCGATTCATTTTTCCTCGCACTATTTTGAAGATTACTCTCCCTTTGCGCACTTCTTTGAAAGCATCTTCCCATTCTTCTGTATTGGAGCTTCAGTTTCCAATGCTGTGACTGACACGTTTTTATAGTTGGAGGATTCGCGCTTTTCTGCCAGAACACTTTCTTTTCTTTATCACTAGATGACACTTGAGCGTAAATTTACCGTTCCTTTACCCATATTGTAAAACGGACCCTTAAAACCGTGACCACTAGAAGGTATATTTTCAGCAATAATTTTACCGACTTTTTTTCATTAATGCTGCAAAAAATAAACGGTCAGCTTGTCTCGTTTCCATGTTTGCAGAACAAAAAACGCAACCTTATTCATGCAGCAAATAGAAAACATGAAGTAGTATCCACTGAGTTTGGCTGAATCCCTACACAAGCTTGACTCAATGTACTCAGTCCCACATCATAAACATACTTTGTGATACTTCGCACTCTCAGCGGAAAGCTTAGTGAACAGACTGAACGGGATGCTTTTAACAATTATTTTTATTGTTATTATTATTAATTGATTATTTATTAATTATTATTACTCTATTATTTTATATATTATTATTATTATATTATTTATTATTATTATTATTATTAATAATTTATAATTTTATTTAAATTTTATAATTTATAAGTGAATATTTAATTATACATAATTAGAATTCATAATTACAATTATAAAATATTAGATTATATTTAATAAATTATATTTATGATTAAAAATTTATTTATTATTATTATTATTATTATTATTATTATTATTATTATTATATCTAATTAATTCTTTATTATTATTATGCTATTACTTCATTCACTTACTTATTATTATATTGTGAAATGGATGCACCATTTATCTCATTATTATTATTATATTATTATTATTAATTATTATATATTTATTAATTATTATCATTATTATATTATTAATATATCTATTATATATATTAATTTATTATTATTATTATTATTCTTATTATTATAATTTATTATTATTTATTATTATTATTACATTATCTATTATTATTATTATTATATATTATTATTATTAATTATTATTATATTAATTCTTCCATGACTTATGATTATGCACTTATGATTTAGATATGATTTTATGATTTAGATTATAGATTTATTAAATTATTATTATTATTATTATTATTATTATTATTATTATTTATTATTTTATTATTATTATTATTATTAATTATTTTATTATTTATTATTATTATTATTATTATTATTATAAATTATTATTAGAACGATGAGTATTTGCCTCACTTGCTAGATAATGCGGCAAATTCACGTGCGATGCGACCGGCCATTAATGTTGGGAATATCATTTGTGGCAGGAGGAGTTTTCCACATTTATTAACGTTAGCCATTTTTAACAACTATTCAGGGGGTTCGTCCCCGTTTAAAATTCAGACCTTTAAATTAAGGGCAACAGCTAATATATATATTATATATCTATAATATATATATATAATTATATATATATAAATAATATATATATATAATATATATATATAATACTATATATTATATTATTATATATTATAATATATATTATATATATAACTATATTATTTATCGTATATATATATATAATAACTCAATATTATATATATACATACTCTATATATATTATTTAATATACTTACTATATATTTATATATAATATTTATATATATAATATATTAAATATATAATATATATTAATATATATAAATTTATATAATATATATATATATATATATAATATATACATAAATATATACTCAAATATTTTTATATACTATACTATACTATATATATTACTAATAAATATATATATATATATATATTAATATATACTATATATAATATATTACATATTATATATAATATTATATATACATATTAATATATATATATAGTATAATATATTATAACTATATATTATATATATTACTACTATTATATACTATATATACCCTATAATATATATAATATAATATATCACATAGTATAGGTTATATATATATTATATATATTTTAATACTATATATATATATTATATTATATTCTTAGATATATATATATATATTATATATCTCTGTGGTTTTCTTACGTAGTTTTTATACTTAAAAATTTAAAATACAGTATAGCTGACAAAAAATTACTTAGCTCATTAAATGTTTAATTATTTACTTATCTTATTTTTTATTAAAAAAATTATAAATTTATTACGAATTGTATTTTTAATTATTTTAGTGCTAATAAATATGTTATAGTGTGTGCTTTATTTTATTATTATTTTTTGTAAATAATTTATGTTTAATATATTAAATATCTCTGAAAATTACAAGATTAATGTAAGGTTAGGTTATTGGTGACAATGTTATTTACTTATTCTTTCCAACAAAATGAACAATCCGCGGCCAGGCCCCTTTGAATAGCAATTGTCAGAATGACGCTGGAATTTCGTCTTCGATAATAGCAGTAATATCAACACCACAATGGAGAAGTCAGCAGCCTGTTACACGTTAATAACTCTTTATAAGAAATATGTGACTTACCAATTAAATACTCTGATGATGCATAAAAGTATTATTATACACGGCTGGTTCGTTTTGTTATCTGGAGTCGATAAAGGACAGTGATGTATGTCTCCATAATACACCATAAACTGAAATTCTCCTCAATCCTTAAACATGGTGTCATCAAGATAATCCCTCAAATATTTCATTGAATATAACTTAATAAATTAAATGCCTCACTGAAGATAACACTTCGGTATCTTAGAAATTTCTCAATTGATGAGGCCGTGAAAACTAAATATTTCATAAATAAACAAAGAAAATAATTAACTACCACTCAAAGCAAAAAGAACCTTTTTCTCTGCTGATACCTCTAGCCCGATACATAGACTTAGCAAGTGCAGTTGTTAGATTTCACTAAAAGTTCTGAAAATACATAAAAGAGGGAAACGCTATATAGTTATCACTCTATAATATTACTATTTATTGTATAGATTAGATATTTTATATATATATCATATATATATATATATATAATATCTATTCTTATATATATATATATATATATATATATATATATATCCTGCTATATATTTACCTTATATATATATATATATATATCTCTTATTTATTATATATATATATATATTAATATAATATATAATATATATATATCTACTGTATATATATATATATATATATATTATATATAATATATATATATATATATATATATATATATATATATATATATATTATATATATATTATATATTATATTATATATATTATATATATATATTAGAGAGAGAGAGAGGAGAGAAAAATAAAATTATTAAAATAAAAATAAAAATATAGCAGCTTTAGTTTTAAAATGACTTTGTATTACATCAAAATCATTGATAAATACTAAAGTGAAATTTTTGCTGATATCTTGCAGGTCCTTTTTCTATTCAATACTTTCATTGAGATGAAATTAAAAATAAAAACGCGAATAACATTAAACTCACACTTATATTCTATAAATTAAACTAAATATTACTGAAATAAAAACTTGGATTCTTTATATTTATTATACATAATGTTACCGAAAATACTATTTATAATAAATTTTTAATTTAAATAAAATACTGTAATATTCCAATCCAACACATGTGCATGTAACAGGCGTTGCTCACAAACGTACATCATATTACGCACCTAGCAGCCAGCCACCTGGCCACCCAATAATTTCATTGCAATTTAGCAGTACCCGATTAATATTATTTTTGAAAAATAAATAATAATTAAACCAAGACTAATTACAACACATTAATGAACAAAAAACTCCATTATTATTTTAAAACAATAGAACCATCCACGAAATAGATTAATAAATTAAATGCACAGAGAACACATAAATAAATAGCTTTCTTGCACGAACCTGGCATTAACAAAACTAAATCCCAACTCTTTAAGCAACTGGAGCAACACCGCGACTCAATCCAATAATAAGAGATGGAAAAAAGGTTTGGAGACGCTGGTGCAAAGAGCCTTTTACGTAATGGAGAGTACGAGCGCCCAATACATAATCATCCATAAGAAATCCTCTGAACATGTATAACAAATTCTCCCCTGAAAACCTCTAACTTGTATAAATAATAAATAGTGATACTAAAATTGGAATAACCAAGTGAATGAACATATAACAAAATGACGGGTCTCGGTTTACGATCCTGTGGGTGGATTCAGCCAACAAGGAATTTCCCTTCAGTATTCTTTACAATTCGCGCAACAAATGAAATTACGAAAGAAAATTTCAAACAACGTTGAAAATTATGCCTAAACTTCGCCAACAATTTGGCAAAAATAAAAATTCAATTTTATATCTTCAATACATTATATATATACTTACACTATATATAATATTATATATATATCTAATATATATTAATATTACTATAGGGACATATATATATATAATATTATTATATATAATATATATCTATATATAAAATTAATTATATATATTATATATATATTAATATATATATATATATATACTGTTGCATTCCTTCCATTGTAAATACATACAAAAATAATAATAATAATAATAATAATAATAATAATAATAATAATAATAATAATAATAATAATAATAATATAATTAATATAATATAATAATAATAATAATAATAATAAACTTTTATTAAGAAAACCAAGAATAACTGTTAATTTTACAGAGGTGAAGCCTCGATAGAATCAATTGTACTCTTGCTTTTCTTAACAAAATATATATACACAGTTTATATATATATATATTTAAATTTACTTTTATATATATAACTATAATATATATATTATAATACTATTAGCTTTATATACTAACTAATATCTATAGTATCATATATATACATACTTTTGGGATTCCATTATACTCAAGCAAGCATATACCTATATACGATAATCACAGGAAATAGAGGGGGCGGCTGTGAAGACACGCACTCATCAATAAAGGAGGTAAATATCACTAAACAACACTAAGAGGCGCATTGACATTCAAAATTCAAGTTAAAGTTTCTCAGCTGTCCTTCGTATTAATCATATTACATTTTATCCCCATCCATTCAAGCAAATTACTTGTAATTTTGCTATTTACCTTTGGTTGAATTCTGGACGACTCCTTCTTCTGTTGTTGATCCTTCTTGTTCTTCCAAAGTTCCATCAGTAGATGACCGGCTTAGATAGTCGGCAATCACATTATCTTTGCCGCTAATGTGATTCAGTATAAACCTGTATCTCTGCAGAAACAGTGACCATCTCATTATACGTGAGTTCTCGTATTTTTTTTATTCATGGCAGTCAGGGGGCGGTGATCCGACTGCAGGACGAATTCTCTTCCATACAGGTATGGTTCGAATTTTCCTATTCCTGTCACTATTGCCAGTGCCTCTTTCTCAAGTGTCGAATACCGTTTCTGTGCCCTTGATAATTTCTTGCTGCCATATGCCACAGGATGCAGGATACAATTTTCTTCCTGAAGAAGGACGAAGCCAAGGGATGTATCGGACGCA
>JABUQX010061651.1:0-22500 GCA_015478945.1 Trachelipus rathkii
GAGATCTATCCCTGTCCCGCTGTCATTGCATGAAACAGTGGTAGCTATTAGATCGTAAAAGGTCGTGAACTAGAGATTGTGTTCCAGTTGATACATTTCATGGTCCCTGACTCGTAAGGCTTGACCATTTACGTGATAGATGATTACCTCAGTCCGTAATGGGGCGAATTTATAGGGTGACTTTTTTATATTATGCCCCAGTATCTTCATGTTCAACAGATCCCTATGTATTACTTTCTGAGGTAGATTCGCCATTCACAAATGTCTAAGGGAATACTTGATACTTTCGATAATTCCCTGTGTAAAGTTCTATACAACTTTGTGTTCTTATTCGCTTTTAATAGGATTATCTTGTGACTGCTAGTGGTCAAATTGATTTTTCAATTCCAAATGTCGCTGATGTAATAATTTCACTTTCTAACGTGTAGAGATGAGGCTCTAGCAATTTTAAAACAGGTTCTAGGAAAGTACCAAATCAGCGTAGTCGCAGTTTTTTTAATTTTAAGTAGCCGATTGGGAATTTGAGCGTTTAAAGGCGAAGTTCTAGATTTACAGATGGTAGATTATGCTGCTTTTCTTGAGAGACGTATGTCTCCGTTTAAGACGTCCGTAAAATTCATATGTGTTATTGCTATGGCTTAGTCCCTGCTTTATTCTATATGTGCAGCTCGTCTTTGGAAAACTATACAAACTGCATGATCTTGGACGATGAGACTGTGTTATGTATTTCGTCTCTGAAAAATTTTAATGAATGTTCTATTATAACTATCTGTCATGGATAACTTACAGCGATGCGCCTATAGGAAGTTTCGTTGAGATAAACTTCAATCTGGTAAAAACAGATACGCAAATGTGGATTCTAGTATATCACTATGTGTTGCGGTCACACCGAATACTGGAAGGTCTGTACCATCCGGATTTCGTCAATTTCGTTTTAAATATAAAAACACGTTGATGGAGTCTACATATTGATCTGAGTGCCTGGGGATAGATGTTGAATTCGAGAGGAATATGGTGTTGTGATTGAGTTCGGGGTAATGCTGATGAATATGGTCCTCACTCACACAACTTCGGTGGGATATTGAAAGGAGATCCCAATTTCACTCTTACAAAGTCTGGACTAGAAGGATGAAGAATGCATCTTGTGAGGGTGAGAGCTGACTCGTATAAATGAACAGAGTGGTGTCCTTAGCCCTTTTCTATAAACCAGTACATGCGCCTCGATGATCCTATTTATCGTAAAACAAGATCCAGTTGATAAATTAAATGGCAAATACATCAAAGCATTTTTTCTTTAGAGGTGTAAGTTTTCGCATAAATCTTCTTAAGTCCTTTTCTGTCAACTCCATTCGTCTATTTTCCCGCTTATATCATGCCACGCATTTACTGAAACATACTGTATACTCGTTTTTAAGGCCTCTCGAGGTTATTCCATGCGTATTATCTTGTAAATATGTCATCCCTGTTCTTATATGCTTTTTATTTACCTATATATTCACCTCGTCTAAATGGGTCATTGCGTCTCTCCATATTTTAGAGAAAAATCCACCTAGTCCATATCTCCTTTGCAATTTCGAACCCCTGAAAACTCTTTCTTTATAACATTATTTAACGTGGAGCTTCTCTGTCTTACACTATCTTTACACTGCGAGTGTTAAATTAATGATGAATAAATATTAACTGACTACACTACTTATATATTAATCTTCTTCCGTTTATTTCATGAATTTTCTAATATCACATATGAAGATTTGGCAACTCTGTAAAAAAATATCAATCAATGTTGTAGTTATAGCGACTGCTTCGGGTCTATGGAGGAGATTTACAGCTAAGCAGCGTCTTTGTCCCAACTGTGAGGGGATGGATACGGGTTACTTGGCAACGTCTCCTCTTATATATTGAATACACGAAATTGAACTCAATGGGTCTTACTCAGTCGGTCGATAAGTAGTGAACAGTGTTAGGAAGTGGTTCTATAACTGTTGGCACTCTTTAGGAAGATGATGTAGCACCTCTTTAACAGGGAGGCTTGTCGTATGTCCTACATACTATGGTCCTAATGATATATCTGTATAAAATAGGCCACACGCTGTGCGTCGTTGTAACAACTCATCAGGTCAACAACGAAATGTAGATTGGATGATGTTAGCAAGAACGTGTGGCTTTTGAAGATGCTACAGTGATTCCTCTAAGGGTATGCCTGTAGGATGACATAGGGATAGGAGTATACGAAATTTTCAGCTGGTTGGTGGTTATGGTTTACCTCCCTTCTTCTAAGGGATTGATTCTGGAAGTGCGAACACAGCTTACAGACCCCCGATAACATAGGAGTTGAATAATAAAGATGGTGTTTTAAGAAGTCGTGTAATTTGAACATAAGACCCAAGAGTCTTAAGGGTACAGCGGAGTTTCCATTACCGTCCCTTTGGTTTATTAGTACAGAAATTCATGATGTTGACATATTCGGAGCGTACTATGGAATTTGTTATTAATAGTATCTAAGTATGGTCCAGAGGAGAGACTTGGTATATTACGCCAGCGGCTTGTATAGTAAGCACTTTCGATGTGAGTATTCGATAGCCATTGACGTTCTCTGTATATGTAAACTGTCTGTGATCTCTGTGTTGACCAATTTCAAAGTGTTGTTTTGACAAAAGTCAATACTTCTAGTATAATCATGGTAATGCAGGGCCTGGTGCCGGTTACATGTGCTTGTATTCGGCTCCAAGAATGGTATTGGTCACTTAATGCAGCGTTTAAGCATGTTGTCGTCGTTCGAGAGTTAGTAGGGTTCAGGATATTCTGTATAGAATCTAGATAATTTTGATTTTCGGGTGTGAGAACTATACTGCTGACACCGGGGTCTCTGTCAATCTGTTGAGGATGGCAATACAAAGATGTGAGTGAAATCGATCCGGGTGTCACTTGTGTTGTGTACGAGTTACCTGATTCGTAGTATACTCTTCATATGTAGGAATAGGTAAGGATTATGATGTCATTTAGAGACGAACCCTGTGATACGTTAGTTCTCAATATGTGTCACTCACGAAGGTAAGATGGACATTTACGAAGAACACATGCTGGGAAGTATGGAATAATAGATATATAATTGCTGTGCTATCTTCGAAGTTACTTGAGCTTGGATCTTTGAAGTGATCTAACATCGCTGGTATCCTTCGTTTAACAGTGTTTATTAACTAGAAGATACTGAAATCTTTATCATGTCCGACTTGATCTATTATTGTGGTTTAAGTCTAGTGAGACGACATTCTGGTTGGAGAGTTTTATAGAGGTCCACGCCGATTTATTAAATACCGTTTCAGAGATAGATAATATGTTAGTGCATCACGCCGTTGAGAGAGTGGTCATATCATGTCTTGTTAATTGTTAATGCTGTGTTTTCAACACTCTCTACATTTCGGAAATATTATCACCTCTGTATGGATTCTGGCCATATTTCTCAATATATGCACCAAACACTTCACATAACCGCTAGTTCATAATTCTCTTTCGAGCTTTATGGGGTTCAATAACTCCGCTAAATATTTTTTATTAAGGATGTAATCCATAGAAGCTGATGAAAGGTTAAAGGGTTAAAATATAGAAGGACTGTACACTCTGCCATGATTCGACTTGACAACTTGATTAATTGGTTCTTGATTACGCTGCTGTTTCTATATATGAATTTAAACTTATCAGGTAGGAGCCACCCAGTTTCAGCCACGAGTATAGCTGTTTAAGTTGTTACGCGTCTTTCCTCTTTGAACCTAGGATATTTTCCTATTTTGATAGTACATACGTACAGGGTAGATAGACGCGCGATTTTGCTGTTAGTTTGTCTCTGTTCTATACGAAGATCCTCCTTTTATGAATTCCAGCATCTAAGTCTTTGGGTACAGTTATAATTTCCGCCTCAGAGCGAGAAATCACGAATGACATCGTAATTTAATAAAGCTTTCGTCCGACTCATTCAGTCTTCAGATTGCCTTTTCTAAACCTGTCATCCGAGTCCTAGATTACTTCTTACGGTATGTCCATGTCACTGTGTGATCCTGGTATTGTATCTTTTAATTTCCACGCGCCGATCGCAGGGTATTGTTGAAGGTCACAGGCTTTATCATTCAGCAGTTGTAAAGGAGTTGTCTGTTATAGTATGGGTGGAAAAGATCGTGTTATAGGAATGACGCTAGTCATGCCGACTGTATGTTAAGATAGACTTTAATCGTGGGTACAATTTTAGATAAGGTAGTCTAGTGCATTCGTTCTTTTGTATTGTATATGGTTGCAGCCCTCTTCTGGACAATAGCAGCTTTGATTTACGCGGGAAAATATGTTATAAATTATCCTATAGGTCGTACTGTCAGGTAATGAAGTTTTTTTGAACTTGTCTATGCATAGAAAGTTCCAGATCCAATGTCCGTGGCAAATGCATTGGGTACTATGTCATCTCGGTATAATGTTCTAGTCATAAGCCGGGCGCGGCTTTATTGTATGCGATTTTTACTCTTATTGAACGCTGTTTGTTGATACCATAAGTTATCTATGACTAGCAGAAGCGGTCAATAGTTGAACAAGGTGATGTCTATTAAGACCGCTTCATTATAAGACGGTATATTTAGTGATAATTTCACTGTTAAGATCTAGCGGCTCAAAGACATTAGGTCGAGGGTGAGTAGGCGTATGGTTGCCCGTGGTATCGAAGATTTATACAGCCGAAAGCGTGTGTGATGTAAATAGCTTCGCTCGTCCCCTCTAAATGTTTTCGCAATTCTTTGTTTATTTTCGACCCTTTGCGGAAACTTTGAGAGTAATCGGGTGAATCCCTTCAAAGGACTAGTTAGGTGTCTTGTCAGCGCGTATATATATTATCTTATCAACTACTGCATTTTGCCTCATTGTTGAATATCTGATCATAATTAATAATGAAACATATTATATATATATATTATCTCTATATTATATATTAATATATATAGTATATTATTATTATATTATATAATTATTTATATATATATATATAATTTTATATTATATAAATATTTATATATTATTATATATTATATATAATATAATTACAATAGGTATTACATAATCAAAAAATATTGATATAATATAGATATTTTTATATGACTGCAATATCATGAGTAATGACAGGTATATATATATATATATAATATTTATATATATATATAGTATATATATATCTAAATATATATATATATATATATATATATATATATATATATATATATATATATATATATTATATATATATATATATATATCTATATATATATATATATAAATATAGTACATAATTATGAATTATCTAACTAGGTCTAATATGAGCTATACGATTTCTATTCTTCTCGTGCTAACACGCTACAATCTATCTGGAAGGTATACGATGTGCCTGAGGGACTTGAATCGGGGACTAAGTGCCAGGAGAATATTATCCCAGTCTACTATCTTTGGTATTTTATTAAATTACTACCTGCGGGAAAGTTAATAGGTCTGACGTTCTATTTTGATGCTATGGGGGGCCATCAGTACAGAAACCCTTCTTCCAATCCAGTGAGAGATTTCTGTCTATTCTTAAATTCCAATCAATAGTTTTATATTTCTGACTACTCATTCATAGATCATGTTAAGCTAATTTTACGATATATTGTTGCTTCTTAAATATTATATAAAGCTTATCCTAATTTTATCTCTGATTTGGTATAAGCTCTCCTCCAGGTATTTTTTAAAACTATCTTCTTTGTCACTTCAGGTTGTAGATTTTGAATCCTCCTGGGGTCGACTTGCTAATGATTGTATTGTAAATGTAAATCTTTAAGAATTATTAATTTTTTGCATGGCATCTTGGTATAAGATGCGTTTCTCATGGGTGTTAATGTCTGAATTTAATTTCCGATAACACTTCCTTCTCGTAATTGGTTATCTGTTCTCAACTTTTAGGAATTCATATAAACTGGGAGGTTAGATAGTGTTGAGAACCGACATTGAATATTCAGATAGATGAGGATCTGCATGATGATTTGGGTACAGAGATTTTACGAATTCAGGTTGTAGGTGAGGTGAATAGATGAACTTAGGTGGGTTTTGTGTTGAGATGAAATTGTGATGATGGATTTCGGTATGGTTGATGACTACTACTACTATTATTATATATTTATTATTATTATTATTATTATTATTATATATTATTATTATTATTAATTATTAATTATTATTATATCTATTGATTATTAATGTAATACCTTTATTTTCTCATACTCGATTTTATCGACAAAAACATAGTTTCAAGATGAAATAATTTCTCTGTTTAAAAGGCTATAAAACTGAAAACTTTTATAAAAACTTAAGGGTATTTTAAATATGGTTATATGTCCACTATTTATTAAGGGAGAGTTTTTCAATGGTTTCTATGACGGCGAAGCTTCACCTTCTGAGGTCTGTTTAGAGGAGCATTTCCTTTTATAAGATTTAAACAGACTTCGCATACACACTGTATGAATTTCTCGTCCTCGCAGATTAGTTTACGTTTTTCAGCTGGTTTCAGATTTTTAAATTTTTTTTATAAGAGGTAAATACTTTACAACTAGAGTACTCATTATTCAGGTATGTATACAGTTTCAATTTCGAAAGGTAGAATGTTGGAGCAGAGCAGAACTCTGTACGTGTTTTTAATATGAAGTTCACACATTAAATAATCATGAGGTTCGATGTAACTTCTTTATATACCTTTAAGAAACCTTTTCGTTGTAGCAGAAACATTTGAGAGGCTAATACATTGATCTGACTCAAGTCTCTTCTCTGGCCAAACAACAGTAAATATTGGGTGCTTAAAGATACATCTCTCATATACTTATTCTGATGAAAATGTTCTGGGTGATGAAAAATACAGAGATATTTAAGTGGTGCGAATAAACAGTGAACGTTTCAGCTATTTCTTCATTTAACTTAAGCATTAAATCATCTAACACAATAATTTTATAACCCTAAACATTTTCCAGTGACTTAATGTCATTTTTTCCTGATAAACATTATAGCACCATATTTTTTTTAAGAGTTTTGTTCGAAATTTGTTTCTCTTAAAATATTTAATAACAGAAATGTTTTTCCACATCCAGTGGGGCCTGTTACAAGATATGGAGCATGACTCCGGATCATGAATTTACACACGTCCATACTGTTCAAATATTGACAAATAATGTACTTATAAGGTACAATTATATATATATATAAAATATATAGTATATAATAAGATTGTTGCAAGGGATCAATATTATATATATTATATTATATATCATATTAATATATACGTATATATTATATTATATATGATATATACTTAATCTAATATATACTAAGAAGTTGTTTATCAGGAGTTATTTTCTTTACAAAATTTGTGTTCAGATAGGACTTGAAACAGTAGCCATTACATATTGCTATAAAACCGTAAGGACAAAGCGCATAGCCAGGGTGAGGGGAGGGCCCCTCTGGGGCTATCTTGCGCCTACGTTGCCTTGTTGAGTTATACGCTTAGGGTCGATAAAACATGTTTTATTAAAAAAAATTAACAATTAAGAGCCCTTTTCTATAAATAATTAAGAATGTGATGCATTCAATTAAAATCTTGTTCAAAGGTAAAATCCAACTACTGAAAAGAAACATACTAATGGTGTATATAAAAGTTTACATTATAGAGTCAACGAACTAACGAAATATTTTTGCGTACGCGCGTTATAATAGCACCTGCGGGCCTCACGCGTCGGTTTTCGCGCGGTGTCAGCATCATGCGGCTGGCACCTCGCGCTTGCTGTGGCGTTCACGTGACCCTTAGCAGCAAGAGGTCTCAAACTGGGGTACGCGTACCCCCAGGGGTACGGGAGTGGATTTTCAGGGGGTACGTAAGGTCAGTAGAAATATGCTCTAAGTACGCCAATCTTATTATAAAGTATAAAAGATTACTATATATAACAAATATATTATATATATTATATATATAATAATATATATATATAATATATATATATATATATATATATATTATATATATATATTTATACTATAATATTATTATATATTGTGGGGTCTCATACAAAAAAGAAATATAATGAGAGATACATCAAATACGGGTTTACCTCAATTTATAAAGGCAGCAAATACCTACCACTAGTGAGTCGTGCTGAAAAGAGGTTCTATGAAACCTAGCTTTCTAAAGCTTCAACTACAAGGCTGTCATACAACTTTAAAGAATAAAGATGTAAGCTTCTTAAAACGAATGGAAGATGGTGTGAAGCATTTTCGTCTTGATAAATCTCATGCAGGTCTTCTTGCATCATATAAAGTTGCACTCATACGAGTTGCCGAAACCCTCATATTGTTCGACTGTGCACAAGATATTAGTAAGTGCATGATAGGTGAGGCTGCTGCAAAAAAATTTTTTAAATTAAGTGCCTTATATCGAACCGATACTATTCAGCGAAGAATTTCTGATATGGCAGAAGACATCAAGCAACAAGTGATCGAAGAAATTAAAACTGCACCAACCAAGATGTTTTCCATGCAACTCGATGAAACTACAAACATTAGTAACTTATCAGGGTTGGGGATTTTGGATTTTTTGAGAAAAAAAATCAATTTCTTGATTTTTTTGGTTTTTTGGATTTTTGGATTTTTTGGATTCGTGACGTCACGCGAAATGTAATTTGTAAACCAAACTTTTTTCCTTTAAGTTCGATTAAGTATTGTTTTTACCCTAGGCCTATATCTGAGTTCAAAATAACTCTTAAAATAGGGATTATAGTCTATGACACAATGAAACCGCAACACTAGAGAGTGTTATTTGTAATAATGATATAATAATTTACAATCAGAAATAAAAGAAAACATGTTTTGAAAATGATCTTTTGTTGACAGTTTTATAGTGAAGAAATTTGAAACAAAGTAGGCCTTGCTATGATATATTATTCTAATTTGTATTTCTATTGAAATTAAAATCACTTAAATACTCCAAAAAAAATGTACAAAATTATATAAAATGCAAAAAATCAAAATCGAAGAAATTAAAATGGCACCAACTATGATGTTTTAAATACAACTCGATGAAACTACAGACATTAGTAACTATGCACAGTTGCTTGCTTTTGCAAGGTATATAAAAGGTGGCGATTTTAAAGAAAAATCCCTATTTTGCCACTCATTGGAAGCCTCAACTATTGGAGAAGATATTTTCCAGATAGTCAACACCTTCTTTGATATCGTATAATACTTTCTTGGAAAAATGTCTGTGCATGCACAACTGACGGTGCACCGGCAATGCTTGGCATTCGTTCTGGATTTATAGGCCAAGTAAAGGAGGTGAACCCTGATGTAATAAGTTTACATCGATATGCTTTGACATCCAGGACATTACCTAGTGAACTTCGATGTGCTCTTAATGATGTTATCAAAATGGTAAACGCCATTAAATCTAGTTTACTTAAAAGTCGCCCTTTCCGTTTGTTGTGTCAAGATTTCGAGGCTGAGCATGAAGTTTTGCTCTTTCACACAGAAGTGCATGGCTTTCGGAGGAATAGATTCAAAATCTGAGAAGAAGAGGAGTGTCTTCAACATTCAAGAGATGCTAAGGCGCAATCCAGGTATTTCAGTGAAAAACTCACTCTAAAAATAATGGCAAATCAAACTGGCATATCTCAGTGATATATGTTTCTCGACAACATGAATCTGAAATTTTGTCAAATTGCAAGGGGAAATCTCACAAACATTGGATTGCTTGTTAATCGATAAATGTAAGCCATTACTATGAACTTGAATTGTGGCGGAAAAATTGTATAAATCAAGAATAATTTCACATGTTTGAAAATACTGCGAAAATTCTTGATGAAGAAAATGATATTACCGACATCGGCAATCTTATTCAATTTCACTTATCTTCTCTTTGTAATGAAATTAAGTCTTACTTGCCAGAAATAGAAGAGAACAGAGCAAAATATTAATACTTAACCCTTTCAACGTAGATGTACATTCACTTACTACATACGTTGAGGAGGAATTTATAGACTTCTTAAATGACTCTACTCTTAAGCATGCTTATGATACATTATCACTTACCAAATTCTGCTCACTAGTAGTCCAGTCTTGAATCCTCAACTTCGAAAATGGTTTATTCTCAGAATATTGTCTACGTTTCCTTCAACATAATCTGTGGAGCAAGATTCTCCTCTTTGGTACTTGATTAATCAAACAAAGCTCCGATCAAAACTTGAATGAAGAGTCTGATTTACGGATTGTCACGGTCGAAAACAGCACCAAGAATTGAAGATATAGCACGAATATCAAGCACACCCTTCCCACTAATTTTTATTTTTCAGTAATTATATATATATATATATATTTATATATACTATTATATATAAATATATAATATATATATACTATATTATATTAGTATATATATATATATATATATATATATACTATATATATATAATATATTAATATATATAACAAAAATATGAGTAAAAATTTTCTAGGGTACGTCAGGATTATGATGCCTAAACTGGAAGGGGTACATGCGATTTAAAGTTTGAGAACCCCTGCTTTAGAGAGTTGAAACCGTCATCCATCTTATTACTTCGTCTTTCTCTCAGCTTTTCTTGTTTTATTTTTTTCAAGGGACCCCTTCCGGGGGACCCTCAAACTCATTTCAGGGTTATAAAACCCCAAGAAATGAGTTCTACATCTGCAAAAACATAGGTAAAGACACCTCATTTATCCTAATATTAGGGTATTAAGTATATGCTTATTAATGCTGCACCACACAGCACAGCACCCACTCATTTGAGCCGGTAATTAACTTATCCTCATTACTCTAATTCATTTATTCTCTTCTAACCACTCTCCAAAATTCAACCTTTTAAGTCTATTTTTTAGGTTTTTCTAGTCTGGCTCCGCAATCGGCTCCGGCTCCGGGCCATATGCTTCGCCACTTAATTTAATATCTGCATTCTATTTCATTCATTTTATTCTAACCGCACACCAAATTTCAGCTTTCTATATCCATTTTTAAGGTTTTGGGGGCCAGCACCCCCTTCCCCATATGCGTAGCTCTACGATACAATGTCTAGGACAATGTTACCCCTTATAAAGAGGCCATGCCAAATTTGAAGGGAATACGATGTCTCTAAGCTACCCGTTGCTAGGGTATGTTTCTTATGTTTTTCCAATCTGG
The DNA here is from genome assembly GCA_015478945.1 of Trachelipus rathkii. NCBI lineage: Eukaryota > Metazoa > Arthropoda > Malacostraca > Isopoda > Trachelipodidae > Trachelipus > Trachelipus rathkii. Next base: position 11,243 of record JABUQX010061651.1, read on the forward strand.
CTCCGCAATCGCCTCCGGCTCCGGCCCATATGCTTCGCCATTTAATTTAACATCGGCACTCTATTTCATTCATTCTCTTCTAATGGCTCACCAAATTTCACCCCTCTAAGTCCATTTTTAGGTTTGAGGGCAGTACCCACCATTTCCCACATGGGTTAGCGCATGTAACATTGTGGTAAGACGACTGTTGACCCCTAAAAGAAGGCAAATGCCAAGTCTTCTGAAGAGGAATAAAATTGCCTCCTCTAGCACCTGCCGTTGCTAGAGTATGGCTGTTGTATTCATTTGAATGCGAATAAACCCATATAAAATGACCCCACGCTGGGCATTGGGGACTATGCCGCTCGGAAAGTAACCACGGGAACTCATTTTGGACGTTGACCGCCTGTTTTTGACACCTCATGATTATTCTTGGATTGAAGGGAATGCCGGCACACAAAACGATTTTATCGCGCTTCTAAACAATACGGTTCATCCTTCCGGCTCAAACGCAACGGTATTCGACTCGGCATACCTCAAAACATACTATTCGATACTTTGTGACCTTGTAGCTCAAAAAACAAAAAAGTTGTATAGAAAGGGGGGTAGGGTACTAACTCATACTAGGAGTGCTCCGATTCCATTATAAACCATCAGAATTGATTCACCTTCATCGATTACATACTAATCCACATTTTGTTCGACAGCGTAGCGTAAATAATAAAAAAGTGGTATGGAAAGGGGGTAGGGTAATAAACCATGGTACGAGTTCTCCGAGTTCATCAAAAACCCATGCGAGGCCTATACCTTATCAGCTGCATCGCCTAAGACGAGTCTCCTTATCAGCTACCTCCACTGTAAATAACCACCTGAACCAGCTGGCTCGACTGTGACGTCATAGGTTCTAAACTTGATGTTTACTACTCACGCATTTAAATGGAACCTTTCACGAACTATGGATTGGTCGCATGGGCCTATTAGTTGGCCACCAGTGTCTCCAGACCTCACGCCATTGAATTTTTGTTTATAGTGCTGGTTGAAAAGTAAGGTATATAAACGAAAGGTGGACAATCGAGATTCTCTAATTCATCGTATTTTGCATGCTGCAGCTCCTTAAAAGAAAGAAAAAAAAGAGGAACTTAGGAGAGCAACAAATGTTATTCGCAGGCGTGGCAGGAAATGTATAGAGGTCCATGGTTGTACCTTTGAAAATTTATTGTAAGATAAATACCTTTCAGATAAACTTGTCATACGATGTTAAACCATGCCTAAACCTTTAGAACGCTGTAATTCGAAAACAAATGAAAATCGAATTACAACTTTTGATTTTTAAAATCGTACATATATGCGTAAAGTTTTTTCCTAAAGACTCTGGAGGAAGTAATAGAACATTATCTATTTTTCCTTTAAAATTCGGCAGTTTTTTTTTGTTTTTGTTTTTTTGAAAGCATATTTATTTTTATTTCCTTTGTACAAATGTGACCAATTACTCCTTTTCATTAAAGTTCACTAATTAAATTGAGAATTAAAAAAAAACTTCCGATTTGGCAATGCAGAGCTAATTTAATCATACGAGATTCAAATAGAAAAACACTCGAATCATTTGCTGGTTGCATTTCTCTTTACAATGTAATTAGATCTACATACTTTCCCAAAAACTAAAAGAATAAAAAATTTAAGAGAAATTTGAAGATGCTTTTACAAACATTTCAATTTTTTCAGGTAAAGTTGACCAGTGGGAACTCCATTTAACCCATGCAGAGGAAGAAAAGCTAAAGGAATGGAGGAACAGGAATTTGAAAGAGTTTGACAAAGATTTTCGATATAAATTCATGTAAATTGAAGTATTTCTTCTGTATTAAAATATATTTAAATATAAGTTACTTTTAATAAAACTACTACATATACTATGCATCTCTATTTTAAAGTTTTACCCAATATCCGACAATAAAAAAAATAGGAAAAATTTCTTTATAACAGACTTTAGTATTCTTATGTGATGGCAAATTTCAAATCTTCGAGAATGTCAATGTGCAGTTTCATATCTACAAAAATGCAGATTCTTCCATACTTTAATGAGTTTAAATATTTAGGACATATGTTGGATGAAAAGGGAACGGATGTTGCAGAGTGTAGTAGAAAAGTTGTGAATGGCAGGAAGGTGTCTGGTACAATTAAATCGTTGGTGGACGTAAAGGGACTAAGTGTTGAGTGCGCTATGGTCTTACAGGAGGGTAAGTTGTTACCTGTGTTAATGTATAGTAGTGAGACTATAGTATGGAATAAGAGGTATAGATCTAAAGTTCAACGTGTTCAGATGGACAATCTTAGGGGCGTGTTAGGTGCGAAAAGAATTGATAAAATGAGGAACGAACGTATTTTAGAGTTATGTGATGTGAAGAAAGGGGTAAATGAGAGAATAAATGAAAGTACGTTGAGATGGTTTGGTCATATGGAAAGGATGAATAACAGTCGGTTGGTTAAGCGGGTGTATAGTGGTGAGGTGTTGGGAATCGACCGGCTGGGAGACCGGAGAAAAAGTGGATTGAGTCTATGAACGAATGTCTGAAGGAGAGAGGTGAGAGTTTGGCAGAGGCGAGAATAAAGGTGCATAATAGGGTGAATAGAGGGGTTTTGTGAGGGGTATGGTTTGGCCCACCTGGGCCAAGGATGAACACCGACGAGATGCCATAGTGAGGTCCGTCGCGGTCCCATGAAGCTCTCTAGGGTGGATTTTCTGACTGCGACGAGTTCTCACTAATAGATATAGAGGGGGCGGTGAGGCTGGGCTTTCTTTTCGACTTGTCATATTCTTCTACTACTTTTCTTTTCCGATGCATGTCACGCACCTTACCCCCAGTCTTGGGGAGGAAGAAGGAAAATAATAAATAATAAATAATAAATAATAATAATAAATAATAAATAATAAATAATAAATAATAAATAATAAATAATAAATAATAAATAATAAATAATAAATAAATAATAATAATAATAATAATAATAATAATAATAATAATAATAATAATAATAATAATAATAATAATAATAATAATAATAATAATAATAATATAATAATAATAATAATAATAATAATAATAATAATAATAATAATAATAATAATAATAATAATAATAATAATAATAATAATAATAATAATAATAGTAATAATAATAATGATAATAAATAAATAATATATATATATATATATAACCCTTAAATTATTATATATATATATATATATATATATAAAGGCATATACATATGTACAACTGTGCTACTGTAAATATATATAATACTTTATATCTATATATATATATATAGAATACATGTATATATAGAATAATATAGATATATATATATATATATATATATATATATATATATATATATATATATAATATATATATAAATATATATATATATATATATATATATATTCAACAACAGACAACATTTTACAGACACCACTTTTATCCACATATCATATACACATACTTATATACACACCCCTCTTCTAGACAACATCTTACAGACATCCCTATCCCTTATATCCTTTTGTATGTGGGGAGAAGGAATTGCCCACATCGTATGTCCTGTGTGTCGTAGAAGGATACTAAGGGACGGTTGTACTTAGAATTGGCTGCCCACTGCCACATCTTTTGCCAGGAATGCTAATGCATGCCTCGGAGAAGGTCGTGATCTCCGTAAGCGGCCTTCTATCATACGGCGAAAATTTATGAATCGTATGGGTACATGGAATGTCAGAGGAATAAATGTTGAGGAGAAGAGGAGAGAGGTTATGGATGTATTTAGAAGGCAAATTTGATTTTCTCGCTGTGACTGAAATAAAGATGAAAGGAAACGGTGAAAATGAGTGGTGTGGTGTGAAATTTGTATGTGCTGGTGTGGAAAGAAATGAGGGGGAGAGAGGAGGAGTTGCACTTTTGATGAGACGTGGTACAGAGCTATGTTAGATTATGTGTGTGTGAGTACTTGAATTCTATTGGTTAAATTTAAGTTTGAAAAGGTCAAGGTATGTGTGGTTGTGACATATGGTTCATCTGAGGATAATGTTGAAGAGTGCGATTTTCTGGGATAATTCGAATGATGTTTTGGATGGGGTGAGTAGGAGCTTAAGATTGATTGTTTTGGGTGACCTAAATTGGTTGGATAGGTGTTAAAAAAAAAAAAAAAAAAAAAAAAAGATGGGATAACAGGTGGCTTTGGGGTGTCGGGAGAAAATGAGAATGGTAGGATGGGGATTGATTTCTGTGTAGAGAGAGGTACGTGTGTAAGTAATACTTTCTTTAAACACAAGAGTATTCATAAGTATACTAGAGTTGGTGTAGGTAGAGATATTATCGAAGTGTAAAGTATGATCGAGAAGTCTATTCAAAAGCTCCAACTAACAATGCCTCGCCTTTCAGGCGCGGCCAGAAGAAGATATAGGTGGCTGGTGAAGAACGCGCACGATCCTTCAGAGGCCCGCAAACTGGCTCTCGTGCCTATTGGCCCCCCGCCTGCGGAAAAACGAGCGCGCCTTAGTGACTCTACGCCAGGGGGGTGCCAAAGAAACCTAGGACTGGAGGCAGTGATGGGAGCGCAAGCGCCCACGCTTCCTCAAGTCCTACCTTAAATACAATCAGAATAGGAATAGTCTCTAAAGACTATCCACAAGAAATCTTGACAATGGAACAACTTAAGGCCATACAAGAAGGAATCCTGGGCAGGATCGTGGAACTAGTTGGCGGCACCACACAGCCAAAGTTTCACGGCTCTATCCTCAAACCAGGGTGGGTGCAGTTCAACTGCGACGATGAGGCCACAGCAGAGTGGCTGAAACTCGTTGTTGGACAGCTGAAACCTTGGGAGGGGGCAGATCTAAGGACAGTGGAGGGGGATGAAATCCCCCGACCCATAGTACTGACTGGTCTCTTCCAGAATAGTGCAAGGGATGGGAACGATAAGATCCTAACCTTTGTAAAGGCACAGAACCGTGGCCTTAACACTGACGAGTGGAGGGTCCTGAAAAGGGAAGAGAGGGGCGATTCTGTGCACCTCGTCCTTTCTCTTGACCAGCACTCTGAAACCAAGCTAAGAGCCCAAAACCATCTGCTCAGCTATAAATTTGGTACTGTTGGACTCAGGAAGAGGAGAGGGAAACCCGAGGGGGGAGTAGGCTCCCCACCTCTGGCGAAACGGCCTCACCTGAGAACTACACTCCGAAGGAAAAGGGGAAAACCTTGGCTCTTAAAGGAAAGGTAACACCCTCTGGTTCACAGCCAAAGAAGAAAAATCAAACTGCAGAGAGTGGGAAAGAAGGCCAAACAAAATCGGCCTTGGCAAGGGGATCAAGTCAGAACCCCAAATCCAAATCTGCATAATGGATAACAAAAACAACTTGAGCTGCCTTCAAATTAACTTGCACCACGCAAAGGCAGCAACTGATGCTCTCGTCCGGACCTTTGTATGCGAGAGGCTGCAAATAGCCCTCATACAGGAGCCATGGGTGAGAGAAGGAACAATCAAAGGAATACCAAGTGGAATGGGTAAGCTGCTCTACTGTCGGGACCATGGCGCGCCTCGTGCGGCGGTGGTCATCGGTGGTGGGGTCAATGCCCTGTCCATTCCAGAGTTCACCACAAGGGACCTAATAGCAGCCCTAGTAGAGGTGCCAAACGCGCTGGGTGTGCAAGAGGCAGTAATTGCCTCGGCATACTTTTGCGGGGACTCGAATGAAGCACCTCCGGAAGAAATTCACAGGCTTGCGCAATACTGTCAGCGGACCTGCAGGGGACTGATTTTGGGATGCGATGCAAATGCCCATCACACCCTGTGGGGCAGCAAGGACATCAACAACAGAGGTGAGTGTATTTTAGAATTCTTAACTCAATATGGTATTGATGTGGTGAATGAGGGCAGTAAGCCCACATTCATCACATCGAACAGACAAGAGGTCTTAGACCTAACCTTAATAAATGCCACTCATGGTATACAGATCTCGAACTGGTATGTGTCTGATGAAGTATCTCATTCGGACCATAGACACATCAGGTTCGAAATCATAGCTTTAGAGAAAGTAGAGGAGGAGCGGAGAATACCTAAGCTAACAAACTGGAACTTGTATAAAGAGCTCCTTAAACAGCGCGTAGAGGATATGGGGGAACTGTTTGATGTGCAGGACCTAGATGTATCCACTACCCAACTGCAATCAATTATACAAGATTCATATGAAAATAGTTGTCCTCTGAAAAAAAGAGGGATAACTAGAAGCGTCCCCTGGTGGAATCAAGAGCTAACCACTCTAAGATCTAAAACCAGGAAACTCTTCAATAAAGCTAAGCGGGATAAAAATTGGGAAGCATACAAAACTGCCCTAACCGCTTATAACAGGGAACTTAGGAAATCCAAAAGAAGATCATGGAAGACTCTATGTGAAAGCATTGAGAGCCAATCTGAAACTGCGCGTCTACATAAAGTGCTCTCAAAGGACCAATCTAATGGGCCGAGCCTTCTCTTAAAGAAAGACGGCAGTTATACAAAGGACCACAGGGAAACCTTAGTGGAACTTATAAACACTCACTTTCCGCACAATGTAATAGTTGATGACGGGGAGGAAGTAGATATATGGGATGATAGGAGACCTAATAGATGGACGGAAAGTCTGTCTGGAAGAGTCTTCTCCCCTGATAGGGTAGAATGGGCAATAAATTCCTTCGGCCCATATAAATCTCCTGGAGGGGATGGCATATTCCCAGCCTTGCTTCAGCAGGGAATGGAGAGTCTGCTTCCGCTGCTGGTGAGAGTATTTAGGGCAAGCTATGCCCTGGGATACGTTCCCCAGCTGTGGAGGAAAGTAAGGGTGGTTTTTATCCCCAAGACGGGGAGACGGTCCACGTCTGACCCCAGATCCAATCGACCTATAAGTCTTACATCATTTCTTTTGAAAACAATGGAAAAGGTGCTGGACTACCACATAAGGGTGGAAAATTCGATAGAAAAGAAAATCCATCCTAATCAATGGGCCTACCAGTCCGGTAGATCAACAGTTGGCGCACTAGATAGCTTGGTATCCAAGATAGAAGGAGCGCTAGATCACAAGGAGGTGGCGGTTTGTGCTTTCCTGGATGTGCAGGGTGCTTTTGATAGCACCATGCATGTGACCATGGAGGATGCCGCCGCCTCCAAGGGCGTCGGACCCTCAACGATTGCTTGGATAAAAGCAATGTTGGGGACAAGACGTATTACGGCTGAACTGGGAGGGGAGATGATCACTGTGACATCTGGGAGGGGATGCCCCCAAGGAGGGGTACTTTCACCCCTTTTATGGACCATGGTGGTTGATAGTCTCCTCACCAAACTCAGTGAATCCGGATTCGAGGTGCAAGGATACGCGGATGACCTTGTAATTATTATTAGAGGCAAACACATAGAGGTCTTAATGGAACTCATGCAACATGCCCTCAATATATCCTACAATTGGTGTTTGGAAAGGGAACTAAACATCAATCCAAGCAAAACAGTAATAGTGCCCTTCACCAGGAAGAGGAAGCTAAGATACATGGCTCCCAAGATTGGTGATGTCACTATTAACCCTTCCACTGAAGTCAAATATCTGGGAGTAATCCTAGATCAAAAACTAACGTGGAATCCACATCTTAAAAGGGTAGTGGACAAAGGTACGATGGCCCTATGGACATGCCGAAAGATGCTTGGCAAAACATGGGGACTGAAACCTAAAATGACCAATTGGTTATACATAACTGTAGTCAGACCTATAATCACCTATGCCTCACTTGTTTGGTGGCCGAAGGTTGAACAAAGGACTGCACAAAATAAACTGCAAAGATTGCAAAGGCTTGCATGCCTAGCGATCACAGGGGCAATGCATACATGCCCTACTGCAGCCATGGAGGCACTGATAGGCCTCCTTCCTCTATATTTGCACATCAGAAGAGAGGCCATGTCATGTGCAATCAGACTGGCCATTCTTGGTCAAATTAAACTAAGAACTGGACTCGGACACCTTCGAATTTTGGAAGATGTACCAGAGATGCAAATGGGCATTGTAGTCTCGGACCTAATGCCAAAACAAAAAAGCTTTGGAAAGAAGTATAAAATCCTTCTTACAAATCGTTCAACTTGGGATAATGGAGGTCCTAAACTTGAATCAGGAACCATTATGTGGTACACTGATGGATCGGTGATGGATGGTGGGACTGGCGCGGGACTGGTCGGACCCAATTGCAGGCGCAGTATAGCCCTGGGTGCTTTTCCCACCATCTTTCAAGCGGAGATTTACGCTATAATGGCTTGTGCCAGAATAAACATAGAAAAAGGGATGCGAGTGGCAAAGATCTCTGTGGCAACTGATAGTCAGGCGGCTATCGGGGCTCTGAGCTCCTGCATGTATGACTCTAAACTGGTTTGGGAATGTCAACGTACCCTACAGCAACTGGCTCAACACAACAGAGTTAATCTGATGTGGGTGCCAGGGCATCAAGGTGTACCAGGCAATGAGGAGGCTGATCGCCTCGCTAAGGAAGGAGCCAGAACCGCCTACTGTGGTCCGGAACCCTTCTGTGGACTTTCTAAGGCCCACATTAAAGAATCTCTGAAACAATGGGAACACAAAGCTATGACCAATTACTGGACAAGCATCCCTGGTCTCAGACAGGCTAAAGATCTGATTGATCTTTCTCCGAGAAAGGCAAAGGAAGTGCTTGCTCTGAGTAGATCTGATCTTCGAATTCTGACTGGAATTCTGACTGGACATGGGCCAGTCAGATATCACCTCAAGAAAATGGGAAAAGTTGAATGTGATTCATGCCGATACTACCGTGAAGCAGAAGAAACGGCAGAACACATTCTATGTAATTGCGAAGCTTTAAGCTGGCAAAGATACTGGTATTGGCAGAGGGATGTACAGAAGCCTTACGATATCAAAACTTCGTCTCCTGGAAGAGTCCTGAAATTCCTGCGGAAAATCGGGATGAACCAGGAGTTTTAATAGACAAGGGCGTGTCACAAAAGATCCAAGTGGGTCGCATTGACAAGGGGCCTCAATAGAGACCACCACCCTAACAATCTAATCTAATCTAATGATTGGTTTTGGGTTGGTGAAGATGTTGAAGTAGGTGTTAAATCAGTGAGGAGGTTAGGAATGGGATTATCGGATCATTGTTTTATGTAAAATTAAGTAAGTGAGGGCTAGGATGGAGAGGAAGGTGGTAGAATTAAGAGTGAGAAGTAAACAAGGTAATAATGATAGGTATTTAAAATTAAAATTTTATTCAAAAAACACAACACATAACACCTCACAATAATAACATTCTCAGTTTTGATGTTACCTCTCTAATCACCTCCGTACCTGTCCTATTCACCATCTCCTTATTTGAAAGGTATTTTAACGAAAACACACTCTTGATTACCCTTTCCCTTTACTTAAACAATTAATATTACTCTCTCTTGAACATAACTTCTTCCATTTCAATAACCTACATTACAAACAAAACTCAGGACTAAGCATGGGCTCTCCCCTTTCTCCTATCCTCAGCAACCTATTCATGGAACTGATAGAACATTTTTTCATACTCAATCACCCCCTTCTCTCGAACACAACATGGCTTCGTTATTTTGATGATATTTTCGTCTCCACACCTTTAACCAATAACCCCACTCTCATACTTAACTTCATCAACTCAATCCATCCTAACATTAAATTTACAATGGAACTCTCCAACAACAAAACCTTACCTTTCCTTGACACCCTCCTTACCTGGGATAACAGTCCCATTTTGCTTTACAGTGTTTATCGCAAACCAACTTTTAACCCTTCATACATTCATTGGTTTTCTTCCCACTCCACCAACACAAAATCAGGTGTTTTAACTTCCCTTTTTCTTAGAGCCCTCCGAATTTGCTCTCCTCCTTTCCTACAAACTGAATTCAACTATATTTTCAACACTTTCACCAAACTCTCATACCCTAAAAACATAATATCTCACTCACTCAAACAAGCAAAAAAGAAATTTTATAACCCCCCTACCACTCCCCCCATTAACACTTTTTCTTATTTACCCATCCCTCATACCCCTCATATCAAAATCATTAAATCCTTACCTACATCTCTAAGACTAACCACCTCCAACACATCTTCTCTAAAACGTATTTTTAAACCTCCAACTCATACACCTTCAATAACATTTCCCAATGTGTATATAAAATCCCTTGTTTTAACTGCACCTCCTCCTACATTGGCGAAACTAATGATTTCACTAGACGCCACTACCAACACAAACATGACCTCACTTTTGACTCACAAAACTCGGCACTCACACTACACAGAACCCAATTCAATCACAACATCAACATTAATGGCATGACACCCATTTTACAAGTACTTGACCCCACACAACGCAAACTCATTGAATCCCTTTGCATTAAAAACTTTCCCAACTTTAACATACTACAAGGTGAACACACTCTTGACCCCACCTTAAACAAAATTTTGAACACCACACCTTTTTTCAAAAAAATCAAAACTAAGTTTAACTAAATCTAATTTTAATTATTTTTAACTTTCCTAACAATCCTTTATTTCCAACCGTTAACAACTTTACAATTATGGCATTTTGCGCCATATATTCGTAATTATTATGAAGAAAGCTAAGACTCTTAACATCTAGAAGACCATTTTATTATGTAAAAATTTATTAAGAACTTTAATATATTTGCAGTTTATTATTAATAATTCAGGCCTCCTACCTTGATATATATATATATATATATATATATATATATATCAGATGTATATATATATGTGTGTATGTAATATATATCATATATATAACATAACATATATATATATATATATATATATATATAAAGGTGCTAGGTTTAAACTTGTTGGTTGGTTGGCAACTGGTAGATCACCTACTGGAATGAAAACAACTCGGTAGATCACATATTGGAATGAAAGAACTGGTAGATCACATATTGGAAGAGCACCGAAAGGCTTATAATTTTCTTCTTCTAATAGATAAACGAAAAAAGATGTAGCAGATGTCTAATGGCATGTGGATGATGAACAAAAAAAAATCAATCTAACAATTTTGCACAAACGAAGTCCTGTAGTCTTTACGAAGATTTGGCTAACTTTTGGCATAAATACTTTAGTTGAAAGGAAGAAAATGACCCATAAATTATTTAGTAATTTTTTTACACATTTACCAAAGTTTCCACAAAGTTTATATATATATATATATATATATATA